>OX422140.1:389324584-389445731 GCA_949129095.1 Volucella bombylans
GGGGTCGACAACCCGGTAGGTTTTCATTTGCTTCACTAGTGTTTTTGTACAGGGTCAACAACCAGCAAAATCACATTTAACGATCCACTAAAAGTTTGAGAATCATAATTTTTAGGGTGAAACATCATTAAAAATTTTCAACTGCAAGTGAAGTATTTTTGATTACTAATGCTTTGAACTTTTTTCCATAACGTTTTTTGATGGTATGTTTTTTGTTTAAGCGTTTTTGAATACAGTCCTACATTTTGCTTCTTATACCTTTTTTGCACACATTTTTTTCGTAAGGCTCGAAAGGTAGAAAGCAATTCAGAAACTCGAAAAGCGCTTCCATCGCATGTACTTTTGATGTCAGCCGTAAACCAAGATTTTTCTTTCCATACTAGAAAGTTTTTGTTTTCAGCGGTACATGCATATTAAAAAGTTGGTTTACTAAAGTTTGAATAAAATCAACTTGATCGTCCGGTGATGCCATTGAAAAAAATCATTTGCCAGTTTATTTCGTGACTACTATTTTTCTAGGGCATTTACATTAACAGCATTAAAGCCCCTATACTTATGTTGATTTAACCTGTGGAGTAATTTTAAAAGTCGCAAACATTAAATCATGCCCTTGAGAATGCAGGGTGCCTCAAGTTGAGAATAAAGCAGAACGTTGCCGATATTATTGACACAAAATAAATCTGAAAGTGTAGAAGTATTTGATGAAAAATGTGTAGGACTATTGATGGCAGTGTTTGACTGTTGATAAGCCAAAAACTTTTTTTTTTCGTAAGAAAACTAAGTGAGGTATCTTTCTGAAGTAAATCACAATTGAAATCTACACAAAGGATCATTTCTAGGTAAAGAGCCGAGAAGCGCTCAAGTTCAAAATACATATAACCTGGAAAAGTCAATATGTTTATTGGGGCGATAAATAACTCCAAGCAAACAACTGCTGGATCCGTTTGGAATATCAATGAAACAATATTCAAAACAAAGATCACGCGTCTGACTTTACAACTACTTTAAAATGTATGCTGTCTCGAATATAAATTGCTGTACCACCACCTACACGATTTTTAAGCTAGTATTTAAGCATTTTTTTGTTAGTGTGTAGGAGTTAATGATTAAGTAAATAAAATGCATTTAAAACTAAAAAAACTAAAACTATATGACAAACATTTAGGCCATCACATTGTTGGCACAAAACTTTAAGCATAAGTCGCAGTTATAATAGGCTAGTGGAGCATTAATATTAATACTATTAGTAGTCATTTTCATAAAACATAAATATGTACATCAATTCACTGTTCTCTCTT
Organism: Volucella bombylans; assembly: GCA_949129095.1. NCBI lineage: Eukaryota > Metazoa > Arthropoda > Insecta > Diptera > Syrphidae > Volucella > Volucella bombylans. The sequence continues at coordinate 389,325,883 of OX422140.1, forward strand.
ACTTTCAAAGGATCACCGAATGCATTTGCAGTCCTTTGGATGTAGTCTCTTGGGATCTGAATCTATTGAGGCACTGGTTTTCTGAACACAAACTAGTTTGTGTTTGACGCGAACGTGTACTTCCACGCACCTGCGTGTCAAAGATACAAATTGTCTAATTGCAATTGTAAGTCTGGTTCTCTTTTTGTAGTAAACAAAACTGCAGTGATAAATGTTTTTTAATAGAAACAGTACAAGACTTCAAGTACTTAGGGCTCACCCTTGATTCTAGAATGGGTTTTTCGAATCATGCAGATACATTGAGAAAGTATTTTCGATGCACACTTAGACATTTTTATTATTTGCCTAATGTATGTTCTACCAAGCTTTTAAAGGTAATCTATTACTTTTTATTTTATTTATTTATTTGTAGTGCTTATACACTTTAAGATACAATATCTTATAATATAGTAAAAATCTAATTAAGAACAATGAAAGATGGTAGAGTAGTTGTACCAACTTAAAACTTAACAAAAAAAAAAAAAAAGTTTATATAGGTACAAATTAAAATTCATAATAATTATATATTAATTGCTTTGAAAAATTTATTTACAGATTTGTAGAGAAAAAGATGCGTAATTCCTTTTTAAGCCTTGTTGTGCTGGTAAAGGTCCGCCATCTAACGTTTTTTTTTTCAACTAGTGCTTATTTCGTGAATGGTAACACTTAGCTCATGTCTGATTTGACAGATAATTTACTTTTATCCGCTGAACGAATATGGTTGGGTATATGCTTGAACAACGCTGAGAAATATTGCCTGCGATCGACTTAGAGAAGATGCCGATTTTGCCAAAAAAAATCATCTTTTCCAGAAGCATAATTGGGCCATTTTTCTTCGAAAATGAGCAAGGAGTGGCCGTTACAGTCAATGGCGATCGTTATCGGGCCATGTTGAACGAATTTTTGTTCACAAAAATTTAAGAGGAGGATATTGGAAACATTTGGTTTCAACAGGACGGCGCTACGTGCCACACAGAGGAAGCTACACTCGATGTTTTGCGCCCTGTTTTTGAAGATCGCATTATCAGCCGCAGAACTGATGTCGTTTGGCCACCATGGAGCTGCGATTTGACAGCGTTGGACTATTATTTGTGGGGTGCCGTAAAAGATAAGTGTTACGCCGACAAGCCAGAGACAATTGACGCTTTAATGGACAATATTCGTGAAGCCATTGGTGAAATACACCTGCACACAATCGATAATGCGCTTAAAAATTGGACCGATCGTGTAGGCTACTGCATGGCCAGCCGAGGCAGCCATTTGAACGAAGTTATTTTCCATTATTAACCGGAAGGATAAAACTAATTATGTGTCAAATCAGACATGAGCTAAGTGTTACCATTCATGAAATAATTACTAGTTGAAAAAAAGAACGTTAAATGGCGGACCCTTTACCTAAATTAGTTCTTAAATTCCACAATCGGACTGAATTTACGAAAACTTGACGTTCTGATGTAAGAGAAGTGTATTGGGGGTAAATTAATTGACCAGACCTGTGCGAAGAGGCAAATCGAGTCTTTTCGTATAAGTATAATGATTGGCGTGTTACGAGGATATCCGATAGCAGGGCTGGAGTTCGAAACTTGAGATAGCTCTCAAAAGGCATGTCAAGCAAACGAGAAGAATAACTACTTACTCTGTCATATTTACGTAGATCAAAAACGTATTGTGCTATTAAAAGCAACATTAAACTTTCTTCTACTGAACGCGTCACAGCCACAAAAGATTTCACATCCGTAGAGTAAAATAGGAATAACCAAAGATTTAGCTAACATCAAGTGCGTTTTAGTTGGAGTAAAATTAATTATGTAAATTACGTAACACCCCATATACCTTTCCAACGGCAGCACTGATGTGACTTTTCCAAGTTAACATGCGGTTAAAAGTGACTCTAAGATTCTTTGCAGTCTAAACATAATATATTTCGGAGCTTTTCAACAAAATAGGTAGAAAATACGAAAGATCCAGTGGTTGCTTTGATATGACTAGGCACTTCGATTTCCTAGCGTTTAAAGAAAATCTTTTTAGTTCAGACCAACGCGAAATTTCCTCAAGATCTTCATTGATAGAGCAAACTCCGTTCTCAATTAAACCAAGTGGACAGCTCATATACATTTGAACATCATCAGCATACATATGTGACGAACAGTTGTTTATAATGGATAGAAGCTCATTTACATATAATAAGAACAATAGGGGGCCAAGTATAGAACTTTGAAGGACACCACTAACAATTGGAAGAAAATCGGATACATTGTCATTGAGCTGAACTGATTGCATTCTGCTGTTTAAGTAGGATGTAAGCAACTTTACGGCACCTGATGAAAAGTTATATTGTCGAATGAGATTTTTACATAAGATATTATGATCAACTATGTCAAATGAATTGGAAAAGTCTAGGAGCACCAAGAAAGTTAATTTTTCTTCATCTAATGCTTGTCGAATAACGACAGTAACACTCAATAGGGCGGTAATACAACTGTGTTTGGCGCGAAAACCAGATTGTTTTGGTGTGGGCATGTTATTGTTTTTAAGGTATGTGCTCATCTGTTTTTGCAAAATATGTTCAAAGCCTTGGACAGAAAGGGCAGAATTGAAATTGTTCTAAACTCATCAGCTCTAGCACTTTTGGGAATAGGTATATTTTCGCCAACTTCCACTGAGTAGGGTACTCTCCTTTTGTCAAAATAGTGTTAAAAATTAAGGTGATAAAAGGCAGTATGATTGGTAGGAGTAGCTTTAGAAATATAGGGTGCATTTTGTCTAACCCAATTGCGTATGACTTTATAGAGAGTATACTTTCTACCAAGTCCTAAAACCAAAACTAAAGCGTTTTCCAATAGGGACTTCACAACTTTGAATTTAATTTGTGAATGCACTCTTTCACTAATCATCAAACTGTTACTGTCAATTTATTCAGTAAGCTCAACATTTTCATCATGGTAAAGTACACGAACGAGCAACGTCCGCAAATTATAAAAATTTTCTACCGAAATTCGGAGTCGGTGACTGCAACTTTAAGAGCGTTAACTCCAATTGTCGGTAGTAATTCTCGCCCTAGTAGACAGGCAATAACAAGTTTAGTGCAAAAATTTGAGTCTACATATTCGTTGTGTGATGTTGCCGTGTCAGTGAGACAACGGGTTGGTCGAAGTGTCGAAAATATTGCTGCCGTTCAGGCGTCCGTAGCAAACGATCCAATCAGTCAATTCCATGGCGTTCTCAAGAATTGGGCATCGCTCAGACCACATTATGGCGTATTTTGCATAAGGATCTTGGTTTACACCCATACAAGATCAAGCTGACTAAAGAATTGAAGCCGATAGACCATTTGAAGCGACGTACGTTCTCCGATTGGGTTCTGGAGAAGATGCACCAATATGATGATTTTCATCGCAAAATCATCTTTAGTGACGAAGCTCATTCTTGGCTCAATGGGTTCGTCAATAAGCAAAATATGCGTTATTGGTCGGATGAAAATCCACATGTGCTTCATGAATCACCACTTCATCCACAAAAAATAACTGTTTGGTGCGGTGTGCATGCCGGCCATATTTTTTCGTCGACGATAACGATCGTCACGTTACTGTGAATGGTAAGCGTTATCGCGCCAAGATCACCAATTATTTTTGGCCCGAATTGGAAGACATGGACTTGGACGACATGTGGTTTCAACAGGATGATGCCACAAGCCACACAACACACGCTACAATCGATTTAGTGAAGAGTAAGTATGGTGAGCGTGTTATCTCAAGAAATGGGCCAGTCGATTGGCCGCCTCGTTCGTGCGATTTAACACCGCTTGACTATTTTCTGTGGGGCTACGTTAAGTCATTATTTTATGCCAATACGCCGACGATGTTGGAAGAGCTCAGAGCCAACATTGAACGCGAAATAGCGGCCGTTTCAGCCGAAATATGTGGCCGAGTCATTGAAAATTGGGTCCAAAGAATCGACCGTTGCAAAGGTGCCCGCGGTGGCCATATGAACGAAGTCGAGTTCCATTCAGAAATGTTTTGATTGTACTTCAAGCCGATAATAAAGTTTTTGAAATATCTCAAATGGTTTGTGTTTTATTTAAAAAAAAATTGTCAAGTCCTTATTGGAAAACCCTATACATAAGGTGCCAAATAAAGGAAGATCATCTCTATGAGGCTTAAAGTTCAAATTCAGAATCTTCCGTCTAGCCTTAAAAATGGTAGATATTTCTGGAGTACTACATTTGACGCTGAAATAATTGAATTCTCTCAAATCGTAGTTAAGAGCGCAATAATGCCGTAAATAAACAGATGACTGAGCTTGTTCCGTAAAACCATCTCTCCTTTTTCAGCCAGTGTCCTTAATAAAGTGTTCACATTTTTTCGCCAATCATGCAAATTATCAAGTGAAACATTAGGATGCAGGCTGTATCTCCTTGACAAAAGCTGGCACTTTTTGTGCAACAAAGATTTTGAAGAGATACTAACACATGGTATCTCTTCAAAATCTTAATAATAATCTTAATAATAAATTATCTTAATAATGTAATCAAAGTGAAGTTTAAAAGTTGCAATGAGTACTGACGACATTCCAGTTTCGAGTAGAAGCATATAATTTGGAGAGTTAGACGGTAGCTTAAACAATCTTCTCACGAAAAATCTAAGTAAGTTTTCAATGTATTCACACTGTTCATAACCCCAAACTTGCGCTGCGTAAAACATGATTGTTTTATAATTTGCCTTAAATAGCTTATACTTTGCACGAAGGCTGAGTACACTAATGCAAGACTTCCATGTGCAATTAAGTGCGGTTTTTGCTGATTAGAGTTTACTGATAAAATTACTATTTGTATTTAGGTTTGAGGAAATTTTTATTCCGAGGTACACGTACTCCTTTACAATTTCAATATCTTCTCCAGCAAATTTCCATTTCTCGTTTCTGGCGTAGCATTCGCCAGCTTTTCTGAATATCATTCTGAACTTTCCCACGTTCACAGTCATACTTGTCGTGAATCCGATAACAGACCTATGTCATCCGTATACATGAGCACCTTAGTCCGCTTCTTAGCCCACGAGATTCCGCAACATAGTGCTTCGTTCAAGTCATCAAGAACCAGAATGAACAAAAGTGTGCTTAGAACATAGACTTGCTTAACGCCCATTGTTGTGGGGAACCATTCTGACAAGACTCTGCCATTGTATACAGTTGATTCAGTGTTTAAGAATATTCAGCATCTTGTTTGTAAAAAAGTGCTCTGAAGCGCAGACAGCCCTAGCCAAGTACGACGAGTGGTGCACTACTCGTGTACTTTCAGTCAATCCTCTCAAGACTGAGGTTGTTATCTTTACGAGAAGTAAGTAGCTGTCTGGTATGACTCATCACGCCAATTGTATCCTATGCGTGGGTGCTTTTACCAGACTCCAAAGAACAGTTTGTCTCGACAGCATGGGGGCTTTCCCGGGACACACTCGGCCCCACTCTAGACGCATTAATATATCTGCCTCTACCTGGATATTCATATCATAGGCTGTATTTTCATCCGTCCTGTGTTCAAAAAGCAGTGTCTTATGACTCTGGTCTTATTGTCATGCCCTCTGATGCAATGACATCAGAACTCCTGCTGCAGAAAAAAACCAAATCGACTATCCCTGTGCCCAGGGTTGGTTTCGGCCAGATTCTGAGCCAGGAAAGGAATGCAGTTGGGTCTTCACGGATGGCTTCAAAACGTTGGATTTTACTTCTCGGTAGGAAAACTTATGTCTGTACATTGTGAAGAACCGGCGGAAGGGGCGAAGCATTTACATCTGTAGTGACAGGCAAGCTGCGCCTAGAGGCTCTCTGAACTTTCTGACGACTTCCAAGCTAGTTTAAGAACGCAATGGGATTAAGGGAAATTAAATCATCGATAAATTTACCAGGTAAGGTTCAGAGTAGAGTTTATCAGGACCCACACCTACGTGGAATCTACCTTTGTTATCTACCTTCCGTTCGAAGTTGGGTTTTAAATGAGATGGCATGACACCCCAGATTGCAGGCAGACCAAACGAATGCTTCCCGACGTATCTAAGAGGTCAGCGGCCTTCTTGCTATCCCTTAGCAAGAAAGACTACAGGTTGCTTACTGCCGTCGTTACGGGGCCCTACACTTTTGCTAAGAACTTAAATGTGCTGGGCTTAAGTAATACAACATCCTGCGATACTTGCTGTGAAAGTGTTGACGACATTGCGGAGCACTATCTCTGTGAAGCACTACCTGAACGCAGGTACTCGGCATTGATGTGGTGGGTGCTTGTAATCACTAGAGCGTTTACTCATCTTTCTTTGAAAGACTGAAAGATTTCATTAAAAGACACATACAAAGGACTAGTTCTTTGTCTACGTGCTCTGTTCCGACAGAGAGAAGATATTATGAAGAAATTTCAATTCGAACCTGCATTTCAGATGACTAAAATTTCAGTTCCATAATGGCTCATGCTCATGATGACATTCATTGCCTGTAGGTGTAGCTAAGGCGATGGCCCATTTCGATATCATACAGGAATCAGTGTACTGTGCGGTTTGTATTCTACTCGTCTGGTCCTTTCGAAAAATTTCTGTCATCAACCATCATTTCGAAATGGTTAGGAAGTCCACCAAAATGGAGCATATGTATAGGTACATAGGTCTGATGTGCGAAGCCTGTGAGCAGTAACGATATGCAGATGTTTCATTTCTGGCCCGCAAGGAGGAGAAGATGGTAACGCTATAGACAAAAAATACCTCCTAATCTCAGCAGCTTGTGTCAAAACGTATCCAAACCCAATCTCCGATTCAAGGATCAAGCACTTGACAATTTGAAGGTATGCAACTCGTATTGCGCAGGCTGCTGGGCGACTATATCTCAGAAAGAAACCTTTTATGGATTGGAATCCATTTTTGAAAATAAGTTTGGTAACTAGAAAGCTAGAAGAATAATTATATAAGTTGTATCACAACATGGGACTTCGCAAAAAATGTATCATATTTTGGATGACCGAGACATAAAGCCCAAACGAAGGCAACGCCTCACCCACGAAATAAGGAATACATAGTATAAGTGGCGCTCTATAAGGGGGCTAGAATACACTAACTTATTCAGGTTCAGAAATTTGCACTGCAATACATAGATGAGTAGTAAAGGCACGACTTTTTAATCTCCTACTCCAGGTACCAATTACTTTAGTTGGATGATAGTTACCTGCAATCGGTTAAGCCTCCTTCCACCTACGTCCGCTACATTAAGTAAAATTTTCCTAAATCGTGTTGTCTCATTGAGTTGGATTCGAAAATCTTTTCGACTGGCATGACCTAGCCATCTTCGCTGTAGGTCAAACCTTCTGTCCAGATACACGTCGCTATGCAACCAATATACAGTGTTCTCCGTGGTATCTTCTTCTCCGAAGTCCGTCGGCCACAAGGTAATGAAGATCTTGTATCTATAGCTTCTTCTTCATTTCCATTGATAGGGGTCTACTGTCCAATTCCCTTCTTAACTCATATGGTAGCTAAGATTATCCTTCTAAGACTTTTCTGGATACAGAAAACGGGCTTGACTTTGGGAATCTTGCAGTCTGGTGCTTAACATTATTTGCCGACTTCTAAAGGTAAGTGTTATAGTAATTCTTATAGCTATAGTCAGGAGCGTGTATTTAGATAAATCAACTCACTTCTCGTATTCAGGCGTGTAGTGCTTTGCTGCGATCTCCCTAGACTAAGGACTCCAATATCCCTGTCGCTATTCTAATTCAATACAACGTACATTTGTACATTTCTTTAAAGTACTCTCTTCAAAATGCTTGACGTTGCTGAAAAAATATTCATGAGTTCTCCCATGCAAACAGCGTCTCATGGTAACCAGCTGGTAAAGTACTTGTATATGTACATCTTGGTTGGCTCCTGTGTTGTGCTATTCATCATCTGGCCAAATGTCACATGCACAAATTTCTTAACTCAAAACTAAAATGATCTCTAATTCATTCTCTTGTGTATACATACATACACTTCTGACTCAGTGTACCGCAGAAAGACTGAATACATTTTGGTTAAATGACGTGATACCGACACCGATACCGACAACGACAACGGCAACAAAACACCGAGAGCAAATGAATTTAAAAAGGATAATGATTTACTTGATCCTCACCGAAAACCCGTCATGGAACCATTAATTACACATGTCCTTCATAAATAAGTTGACTGTGCTCCACTATGAGTAGAGCATCGCGTTGTGTAACACAACTAACTTATTAGATGCAAAACGCGAATAGAATTTACAAATTATAATTAATCAAACAGGATTCAGTACAAAGGACACCACTAGTCCCGAATGCATTACAAATGTACGAGTATATGTATATCGTACGTACAAATATGCGTCATGTTTTCGGATAGGTACCCTTGTGCTTTGGCGCAAATGTTGTAATACCCATTAAACAAACGCCTAATCTTTTCTCTGTGGTTCCGCCACGGCCATTTCCCTAGTCAGCCCTTAAAACCCCCATGTGGAAACATGCACAGATGTAGATCCTATTCCACATACACATGAGTACACACCGAATTCCGTCTAATAATGTCCATCCAGCTGTTACATAGTTCGGACGGCGTTTTATTGACTTTTAAACTTGCAACGCCAGAGATTTCTCCCTTTTGGTCTCCTTCATTGGCATTGCATTCATTTTCGGATTTTTCATCACACAGATTCAAAAACACACATCCAAACACAGATATGTTCAGACTTTAGAACCGACTATATGGAGAGTTTATACCTAGGGCCTGCTACGAGTTGCATGAGTATTTGAAACATTGGCGGTATCAATGGAAGGATGCTATTTCCCTAAGGAAATGGGTGGACGTTTTAATGAATGACGACTCTCTAATTCCTTAATTTGGTAGAGCGCCAGGATTTGTCGGGCAATTTGAATTCACCGAGAATTCAAATAGAGCGTGATTCCGTAATGGCCGAATGGCGGAAACACCAAGTGCCAAGTGAATGAATGGTTTTATTGTAGCCCCTCCCAAGAAGGATAGCATTCATATGAGCGATGCGAGAGAATTGAATGAGTTTTTCACATCACAAGGATGGCTTGGTTTTAGGTTAAAAGTAAACGTAAGAGGTTTTAAAAGTATTTTGTTTAGTGTCCTATATGTAGAGAATTATTATGTTCATTACGGTCGTAGTTATACAGACTTAGTTATATAAATTTCCATTGAAAGATTGAATTGATTAGATGACTGAACATTGTCCTTTTCCAAATGATGACATTTTTCGGGATTATTCAACCGACTTGAACAAACAGACAGATACTGATGTCCTGCCACTTTGTTTTGCTAAAGTTGAGTAATTTCCTCTGGAAGGAGTATACGACGGATTTTCCGTTTCTCGAACAGCAACCGGTTTTAATAAGTTAGAGCATCCCTATTGATTCAGGAATTTGAGATTCATATAAAAATCATAAGAGGGAAAGAATACTCATTTCTTGTTTTTGTTCGCCGCGATTTTGCTGTGGCAATCATCGGGGTAGACAAACGAATACTCGTGATAGGACGAAAGTGGGCTGCAAAGCAATCGTAATACATCAAATATACCGAAATGTTATTAACTGAGCTAAAATATGATCGCATTTCAACAAAAAAAGGAGTCAAAAGACACTTAGATGCAGGTTTAAGCCGGCGAAACAGACCTTAAGTTTAGATATCATGAAGGTCCTCTAAGTTTATTTAAACCTTTTTATATTTTTGCGCAAAAAAAAAGCAACACAAGCTGGATTGTTAGGAAGGGATGGCTGGGTAAACTGCACAGCATGACTAAAAGGAAGCGCAGTGTGTACGGTCTTTAAGAAGGAGGATACTTTGAACTCTGCTTAAAAAAGCGAAAGAATTCTTGTTGACATTTTCAATTGTTAGGCTTTATATTCGTATTCCAACAGATCATGGAAAAAACAAACGAAATCCATAACTATACCAAGAGAATAGTCGCCGGATCAGAAAGAGTGGTAATGACATAACCCTAACCCCTGATGACAAAATTATTTGGAATTTTCTTCGGATTTCGGTGCTGCAAGACAGGGTAAGTATCTGTATTGGCTGTATGGCAACGACCTGCACTGTAAAAAGATAAAAAGATTGTATCATCAAAAAGTTATTGTCTTAAACTATGGAATTTTAGAACATGGACTCCCGAAAGCAAACGCTTACTCATAGAGGTAGGGTAATAGAGCCCCCAACTCTGTACGGAAGAGATTAAAATATATGATGAACCAATTAATGGATTCACTGTTGACGACCCTAGCAAACGTTTAAAGGACAACGACCTTCGGATTTGCACTTGCAGTGTTCAGACCTTTAAGAAGCCACGTGAAGCCGAACAGTTAGAAGAGACTCTTGACTGCTATCACGCAGATCTCACCGCCATCTAGGAAGTGCAATAGTATGGGACGGACATAAGGAATATGAAAATCTATGATGATTGCTGTAGTGAAACAAAACAGGGATGTGGGTTTGCCAAATGCGGCGGACTTAGGCAAGAAGTCTTAAGCTCCAGACAAATGCGCCCATGTCCCTACGGAAGACAAGGACAACGCCACCAAAGAGTATTTCTCCGAGCTCTTCGATAAGACATATGAAGTACGAGTATATGAAAGGACAGGTGAGTAGGGCATCTTTGGTGGGATAGTTGGTAAGCATAGCCTCCATTACACCACATCTGGCAATAGACTTAGGCTTTTTGACTTTGCGTCGGGATGAAATATTAATATAGCGACTGTTGTTAGTTTCATTATTTGACGCAATAAAATTAGCTTTGTTTTTTTTTCTTCAACTATTAACTTTTTATTTCATGAAAGAAAATATCAATATTCACTAAAATTTTAGACTTTAAGGGAACAGCGCACAGGCGCACTGCTTGATCATTACAAATGTTCTAATTCTTTTATTGAGTCTTATTCCACTTCTACCAACCTTTAGAAGTCATATTATTTTTTTATTACATTTATTACTGCCCTCTATAAGTGAACCTCTACAGCAAGCACATGCTTTCCTCATCTCAATATGCGCAAGGGGTCATGTCGGTCTCCGGATCATCAAACGCTAAATCAAACTGATGCGACAGATGTAAAGGATGCCGCCAGTATTCCAGTATTCAGTAAGGTTCGAAGGCTCCGGGCAGCCAACATCGACTCGGATCGCCACAGCAAAAAAGAACTACTGTGAGAAGATGTCAGGTAGAAAAGCTGCAGTAGCAAGAAACCGCCAGAATCTTCACCAAACACGTATCCAGAAATCTCTCAACAACTTCTATGCCGCCAGTATCAATTTTTTTTCTTTTTTTAAGAACTTAACACTCAAGTGGGTAATATTGACCTTAAAATGCCTGAGCACGTGTTAAGTTTCTAGGAAAATGGGACAGAGAGAGAGAAAGAAAGATTTTTGGGCTCAGTGGTTATTTCGATCCATTTGGGTGGCATCCAACATTTAATGGGGAGACTAAATTATTAGTGAAATTGAACTTGTTGTTGTAGTGGAGGCAACCATTCGTCTTACGTGAATTAATTTGCCTGAAAAAAAGAATGTCTTTCGGAAGAGGCTGGGATTCGAACACCGAACCGACCAATTTGGAAGCCAATACACTACCACTTGAGCCACGGACACCCACAATACCGAAGACCAGTGGCAAAGCTGCCAACGTGCCATCAGAGACGCAGCAACTGATGTGCTGGGTTTCACCCGAGCACCATCAAGAAATCTTCGGCTTGATAAAGAATATGTAAGCTAAAATCCAACAAATTAGCTGAACCTGATGGCTTACCGGCCGAGGTATTTAAACCAGCTGGAAACGATTTTGTGGAGAGAATGGCCCACTCATTTCTTAGATCTGGTCAGAAAAGTGTATATCTGTTGAATGGAATTTCAGCACCGTAAGCCCGATCCACAAAAAAGGAGGTGGTCAGCTCAACAGAAATATACAGATTTTAACATTTACGTATTTTCAATACAATACAATTATTATTAATATTTTTTATTTTTTATAACATACTCCTATTAGAATCCTAAATTAAATTTAATAATTAATTCTTAAAAATAGCTATGGAAAAAGAAATATCTAATTAAACGCATTCAGTGTAAGAATGTTAAATAAATTACAGCAATATTAAATAGGCTCATGTTGATCATACATCGAAACATGTCTTATTTTAACAAGAAGACGTCCTGTTCTAAGGGACATTGAGGGGGTGTACATGGGAATACTAGCAAATAAATTCTCACTACCGATAGTTGAATCAAAGATATCCCGAACTAACTTTTTTTTCTGAGTTTGGGAATCCAGTTATTGATATTTGGTTTGATAAGAATGAAAAACAATAGTCTTCTAAAAATTCACTATAAGAAAAAATCGCAGGTCAGATTTTAGAAATCGTTCTTGAATATTTTCAATCCTATTTTTATTCACTAGATTAGTTGGACTCCATACAGTAAATGCATACTACAGAATAGAATGCACTAAACTATCATAAAAAAATAGATTTAGGCTTTGGAAATAATTTGGTTAATATGGATATCAAAGGTATGCTTGGAGTCGAAAGTACTGTATTAGTACGTAAGTATTGGCACGTTAGTTTAGTTAGTTTTAAATGCATTTTTATTTTCTTAATCATTAATTCTTACATACTAACAAAAAATGCTTAAATGCTAGCTTACAATTACTTAACAATCTTATACTAATTTACTGGCCCCATACAGGCGCTCTAAGCTACTCTAAATTCCTATAACTATGTCTTTCGACTTCATTTAAATTTTATTTAAAATATACTTATTTTCTATACTTAAGGCTAGGAAAAGAATTTATTTACAAAAACTTAGCATATGGGCATTTTTTAATTTTTTATAAAAACTTAATATCTAACTTAAAATAAACCTTAGCCTACCTAACCTAAATGTACAATACACACATAAACACACATAGTCATTATACACAATCATATACATATATCAGTGTATACAAAGGTGTATATACACTGATATATGTATATGCTTCTTAAATGCTAACCTAAACCTATGTAAGCTGGCCATCGCTATTTACTGAGCAAATAGATTGGTCAGCTCTGCCTCATTAGTGAGGCTGTTCCGTAATTGACGGAAACGACGACGAAACATCTTCTCCATCATTCAACCACCAGAAATGCTGGTGCTGCCGAACGACATCCCTCTTATCGCGATTCCCCACCGCCCTACTGAAGCTGAGGCGATCCACACTGCCGTGTGCGACGTCTCTGTTGTAGTTGAGTCGCCTGTCCCCAGCTGTCCGAGCGACATGGAAGATTAACGGGACCGCTGATCTATCCTGGATCAACCCTATCTGATCAAGGTAGAGGAATGCTTCCGGTGGAACGAAGCTGTCAGAGCGCACACTCTCGTGGTAAAGGTAATTGGGGTAGTAAGCCCCAGATATCAGGTTATTCGTCGAGGTCATTGCTTTTGCAATGTGCCTTCGAGTCAGCTTAATTACGAAGTTGTCCACTCGTATTAGGTTCGCCCTGTTGTAAAGGACCTCATTAGGATAAAATTTCTTGTATTCCGACTCTGGTGTTCTGTACAAGCGAAGACAAGCCCTAAGACAAGCCCTCTCAACAACCCGAATCTTTTCCATTAAGCTTGCTCGTACATTGAACCACACGGGACAACCAAATACCAGCATGGGCCTGATAAGGGCCATGTAGCAGATTACCTTTACCCTCGCATCCAGTTGGCTGCTATAAAACAGTCTCTTTGTAAGGGCAAAAGCACCTTTGGCTCTAGCCAGAGCAGCATCTACACTTTTGCCAAAATACAGAAACTGATCTAGCCAGATTCCAAGGTATCTGACTACATTTCGATAGGCAAGTGGCTGTCCGCGTTGTCCAATGATCGAGAACTTTCTCCAATTTTTTCTGGTATCCCTAGAGGCTCTAGACAACGGCGTCCTAAAGAGAATGGTTTCCGACTTCTGAAAGTTGATTTTCAACTTCCAGTCATCGCAAAATCGTCTTATCTTATCGAAGTCACGCTGCAAGAGGGTGTTAATGACCTCGATTTTTGGACTTGTTCTGTACGCTATCAAATCGTCTGCGTACGCAATAGTATGGGGAAGTGCACCTATCAAGTCGCTTGTATAAATGTTAAATAGGATCGGCGAATTGACCGCGCCTTGCTGAAGACCATTTTTAATTTGAAAAATTAAAACAGAAGTCACATCGCCATTTTTCACGATGAACTGTCTGTTGGTTAGCATATTATAAAGAATGTACAAGAGTGGTTTACGGATCCCCAACCGAGTCAGCTTATAGAAAAGACCCTCTAACCATACGGTGTCGAAGGCCTTCTCCAAGTCAACAAGGCAGGCACCAGTGCACTGTTTCTTGCCTTTGTTCCATTGGATATCAGAAACCAGTTTAGACGCGGCATGTGAGATATCATGTCCCGCCTTAAAACCGAATTGATTATCCGGAACTATATGTTTGTCCTCAACCCACCTAGACAGAGCTCTATTGATTACCTTTTCAAAAACCTTACTGATATTCGGAAGGAGACTTATCGACCGGAGAATCGCGGGATTGGATATATCCTTTCCCTTTTTGGGGATAGGTTGAACCACCGCCGTTTTCCAATGCACTGGATAATGTGCATTATTCATTGCATTATTAAACAGGGTGGTGTAAATGTCCACCGCTTCTAGAGGAAGATGTCGAAGCACGATGTTCGGAATACCATCGGTCCCCACTGATTTCTTAGCCCTGATTGTGTCGAAGATCTCATGGAGTTCTTCCTTCGAAATGAACGGGGGTAGGTCATCCTCTCTGGCAATGACATTATTGGCCGTCGGTGAACCGGGTGAAACCAGAGCCCTCGGATCGCCAGTTCCCTATTTCATTTCGAATGCAGAAGTCGTGCCCCAAGACGCGACTATCCAGGTCATAATTAGGTGGGTGGAGCGTGTTCGAGGAGAGCGCTCTAGTCAAGGTTGCGGAGAAGCGTGTCCATCGAGTCTTACTGTAGTTGTAAGAATATCTTTGGACATACTCCTCCAATTCCGCAATTTCGTTGGGAACTGTAATTTCGGTGCTAAAACCGCAATGGTCGCTGTCATACACGAATGTGCGCAGACAGTTTAGCGTTTGTAAATTCGTACCTGTCAGTCGTATACGTTCGTCGTACAGCAGTAGATCCAAATAAGACCCGCCTCTGGGAAACGACGGGTTATCCGTCTGTACATGACATCGTGCTGACCCCACCAATCGAGTAGTAGGTTCCCTCTAGTATTTGGCAAATTATTTCCCCAATCTCTGTGTCTAGCGTTGAAATCCCCGCCGATTATAAAATAATTCTCCCCCGATTCCAGCCTCAGAAGTCGAAAAAGCGTGTCGAGCTCTGTAATGAATAGGGTGGATTGTGAAGTCTCAGGTGCATAAACAGAGGCCAAGTACAGCCGCTTTCCACTGCGGAGCGGTATGTAAATGACGACTGACTCCAAAACCCTGGAACCTGCGCAACGCTCCCTTGTACACTCTGTGAAATTTTATACCTTCTTTAATGAAGATCGCGACACCGCCTCCACGTTTGGATCTGGGCCGATTTCTTCTTCTAACAATATAATTATTGTACTCCAGTTTGTGATAATCGGTTAGCTTGGTTTCGCTAGCGAAAAGCACGTCAGGAGTTTGGTCTTGCAGCAATTTAAACATCGCGGCTCTTCGTTCGATCCTAATCAGTGAATTAACATTCACCGCAAGGACCTTCAAAGTTTGCTCCACCATGTGCGTACCCATTACGGCATGTGTTGCGTTAGGCCCGGCATCAACGCGTAGATCTGGTCCACCCGCTTGGACTCTTCTTGTACCTGCTGTTGCAGCTGAGCCATCTGCCCTTGGATTGCGAGCAAGATGGCCAGCATGTTAGGTGCAGCTTCCGTTGTTCTCGGCATCGGCGCCGGAGAAGCAACAGTCGCTTGCTGTACCGTAGCCCCCCTACCTGACGCCATTTGGGCGTAGGAAATTTGGGTCGTGACGGCTGGTGTTTGAAACCTCACAGGTGAACGTTTGACCTCCACCTTCTGCTGCCGCGCCAATTTTGCTTTTTTAATGTCGGTGAACTTAGGACAACCCCGATAGTTTGCGGTGTGTCCCACGTTCCCACATAACACGCACGAGAGCTGCGTCCTATCGGATGCTCCGTCCCTACCCAGAGCACACTCCTCGGAACTGTGGTTCTTAGCGCACTTCACGCATCGAGGCTGCATTTGGCAGTTCGACGCGGCGTGCCCGAACCTCTGGCAGCGAACGCATTGTATAACGCCTTCGCTCTTTTTTAATTTTTCCCAGTGAACCACCTGGTAGTCTAGGACATTGATACTCCTCAGACTATACAGACGGCTTTCGGGACTGAGTTGCACCAGGAAGAACGGCAGACTCCGTTTCTCCCGCCTAGCTCTAGCTGTGGTAAACGGCTTTACCCCCACAAACTTGAGTCCTTCGCACTCCTTCTCTTTGAGCAGTGCCAAGATCTCCTCAGGATCAGAAGACGGTTCCAACCCCTTCAGCAGCATCGATTGCCGCTTTTCACACTTCGGTGTGAATGAGTAGTGCTCCGTCGTCGTTTCCTTTAGGAGCTCTTTAACTTTCGCGTAGCCCTCCACTGTATTACAGTGGATGGCATGGCGATCGTTCCCCAATCGCTTAATGTTAAAATTATTGCCAATGACCAGCCTACACAGGTCCTTGGTTGCACTCACCTCTAATTTATAGGTGTTAATAGGAGGCACCTTCTCCTTCTTCTTCTTCTGCTGCTGTTGTTGCTGCTGCTGCTGTTGTTCTTGCTGCTGTTGCTGTTTTTTCAGCTGCTGTGTTTTCAGTTGTTGTTGTTTTTGCGGCTGTTACTGTTTCTGCTGCTGCTGTTGTTTCTGCGGCTGCTGTTGTTTCTGCTGCTGTTTTTTCTGATGCAGTGGTTGTTTCTGCTGCTGGTGGTTTTGTTGTTGCTGCAGTTGTTGTTTCTGCTCTTGTTGTTTTTTTTTGGGCGCTTTCAACCTCTAATTGCTCCTTCTGCCTGCGTGCAGTTTGCCTTTGCTTAACAGCAAGCATTTTTTCTTGCAGCTTTTGTATACTGCTGCTAATCTCTTTTATCATATCATCCTCGTCTTCCGACTCAGATGCCGCTAGAGAGGCAAAGTTGTTGTTGCCCCCCTCATACTGGACCTCGTCACCGATGTGCATCAGCGCATCATATATTTGTTTTTTGTTTTGTTCTGTTGTCTTTGTTGTTTCACCTGCTAAAGCAGCACTTATTTTTATTTTTGTTAGATTAGGAGTGGTTTTCACCCTCCTTCTCCTTATGATGGCTTTCGCCACGGAACCGGCATTATTATTGTTGCCTTTTTTAACACCCGTTATGGGAAGAGCGGAACGCTCTCCACCATCCATCACGTGATTGGTTTTTTCTGATAACACAGAATTTAAGAAAAACAGAAAAAAAAAAAAAAAAAAGTCCCAAACTTAGACTGGGATCGAACCCGCGTCTTACAATTGGCCGGTCGACGCCGCTAACCGCTTGACTACCGCCGGAGTTAGCGAAACTGCAACCAATTATCTGTATTGTTAAATTACTAAATTTTTCACTCTGCCAAAAGTCGAAACACACGTTTATTCCTCACGACTCCTATTGGCACGTAATTGAAAGAAAATGTAAGGAGAGGACAAGGGTTCGATTTTTTTTTTATATTGGTTGTACCACATGAAATGTCAGATTTTTCACTTAGTCCTAAATTAGAAGCTGTCGAGTGAACATCTGTACAATACAGTGATTTCGTTTTTTTTTATGAGGTAGAGTGGTATGTGTGTTTGATATGTGTGACTTTTAGTGTCCGTTGCAAGTACCCTTTTTTTTAAGTATTTTTATATCATGCGTAATTCGTACTCTTTTCCTTTACGAGTTCAAACTGGGACATAATACGTCTCTGGTAGCCAAAAACATAAGTGATGCATTTGAGAATATAGCGGTGAACGAAGGTACCATTCGGCGTTGGTTTGGAAAGTAAGACTTTACAATTGACTTTATCAGACAAATTTGTTTTCTTCTCCCGGGTGTTGCTTAAAAGTTAATCAACACTGCTATGAAAAGAGTCGACATCAGCCATTTTTTTTGTAAGCATGTCGACTACAGAGACAAGATCATTCACAGCTGTCCTATGGAGAACTTAGAGCACTGTGTACAATGAACGAAAATATTAGTGTCTTACTTCTCTAAGTCTTTAAATGCTGATTCGGATATGTCGACATCTTATAAAACGAATTGCCACAAATTAAACCGCACTTGATTCCTTGAATTGGATTACAGCACTTTGCACACTTGGTAACTATTTTCCTTTAAAAAAAAAACACACAACCGCTCAGTTCAGCAGGAGTTCAAACTACAGATTGCCTTGACGGTAAGTTTGTATACCTACTGAACTTTTTTGGAAACTGATATTGTTTTGTTTTTGTCATAGAACGCGATGTAACGAGATATTGGAGTACGTAACGGAATCCAACTCTGCATCATCTGGTGAATTTAGTGGGTAAAACAGTGGTTTGGAAAAGGCCTTCACCGAAGAATCCAACCAGTCCTTTGCAACGTCCACTCCCGCAGAACGGAGAAAGACGACAATTGGGGACTTTTTTGACCGATTTGGATCTGCAATCGGGAGGTTGGAAGAACGCTTCACAATCACCATGCCAGTTGCAACTGGCGACAGTGACGAGTTGTTCATGAGAACTGTTGTGTCAATGATGAAAGAACTGGCATCTGCTGCCAAAGACAATTTGAAGGAAAACATATTTTTGAAAGTCCTTGAAACACGAAGGGAAAACCAACTTTAGTTTAAGTTTTCTTTGTTTTTTTTTTTATTATTATTTTTATTATCTTTTTGTCGTTATTTATAATTTATTATTACTGTCAGCAAAAAATGAAGTGCAAATATCCTTCTATTACTATATTGTTTTCATGGAATACAATCTAAGTTATTGAAATTAATACCACCTTGATCAAAACGTTCCCGGAACAACCACTGTGTGGCGCTCTCATTGTTCCGATTTGAGTTCTGTTTTCTTTTGTTAAGTTGGTAAATCTATTGTTAACATTCCCTCTAAATCTTAGCATCATAGCTTGAAATCTGCTAAAGTTACGTAGCCAAGAGTACATCTATTACTATGTGTGTTGGCGATTTTTTACAATTGAGTGGTCAAACTGCAAAACTCACATTCTCCACTTTCGATAACTTTTGGCAAATTGCAAAAAACTTATAGAAAAAAGAAAACGGTTGTTTACCAGTGGCACGAGCGCAGTGGTTCTAAAGTGGTCGTGAGTCAATCGAAGATGATGAACGCAGTGTCAGACCATCGACATCGAAAACCGACGAAAAGATTGATGGAGTAAAAGAAATGTTGGTCAATAACCGCAAATTAACCAACAGAGAGATAGCGGAGGACTTGAACATTGCCTATGGACCCCTCCAAGATATTTTGGTTAATGATTTGGGTTTCCGTCGTGTAGCAGCAAAGTTGATGCCAAAAGACCTCAATTTCATGCAAAAAAAAGACCGTGTTGACTTCGCAAAAGAAATGATTTCCGAAGCTGAATCCGATCCCACATTCACCAAAAGGATCATTACTGTAGACGAGAGAGGGGTTTATGAGTACGACACGCAATCCAGACATCAGGCAAGTGAATGGCGTTCACCAAATGAGCCGAGACGAAAAAAACCACATCGTTTTCAGTCAAAAAAGAAGGCAATGCTCACGGTTTTCATGGATTACAACGGTGTAGTGCATCATGAATTTTTGCCAGAAGGCCAGACAGTAAGCAAAGGGTATTATTTGGACGTTATGAGACGTTTGCGTGAAGCAATTCGCCGAAAGAGACCAGAATTGTGGACAGAAAACTCGTGGATTTTGCACCATGATAACGCACCGTCGTCGCACAGTGCCATCATTATTCCGAATTTTTTGACGAAAAATGCAACAAATACCATCCAACAGCCACCAAATTCACCTGATTTGGCTCTCTGTGACTTCTTTCTGTTCAATCGAGTTAAAAAACCACTACGGGGAACGCGTTTCAGCAGCCGAGAGGAAGTAATGGAAAAGTCGCAGGAAGCACTAATGGACATACCGAAAACCAAATATAAAAAATGTTTCGAGGATTGGATCAAGCGCTGGCATAAAAGTGTTGCAGTCGCTGGGGATTACTTTGAAGAGGACAATATTTATTTAGATGCATAAACTTGTATTTCTAATATTCTGAATAAATTTTGATCAAGGTGGTAGTGTTTATTTTTTTTAATTTCGGTTTACAAATTCCGTAAGTATATTTCGTATGGTTGTTGATGATCTTCCCCCATACTGATGAAGATTACCTGATGGCACAATTGAATCCATCGTGATGTTGGCCATCCGAGTCCTCCCAATCCACATAGTTTGACATTATAAAATTGTGTAACACCATTTCTATTTTTTTGGCATTTTCTGTGAACATGTGCAGTGTTGTGAGTAATATGCGCCAAAGTGAGACAAGGATTCCAAAACTGTTCTCAATAGTACAGCGAGCTCTCGACAGCCGTTTATTAAAATTTTCTTTATCTGGTGGTAACAGCACACCTGAATGTGGTCGCATTAAATTTAATCCCAAAGGAAATGCAGCATCAGCAACAAAGTAGTGGGGAATTTTCGTTTGCGTGTTTGGCAAGTCTCTGGTGTCAGGAATTGGAAGGTCGTTGCTCAAAAGCCTCTTTCCAAATCGACTTACTTGAAGAATACCTGCATAATATTTGAAAAGTACCATTAGAAAAGACTAAAAGCATATTGAAATATATTTCTTACCTCCGTCACCTTGACTCCCGTATGCGCCAATATCTATGTATGTGAACCGATATTTAGCGTCACATACAGCCATTAAGACGATACTGAAGTGCTTCTTATAGCAGTAGATTTGGCTACCACTTTTTGGAAAACACCTTATTGCAATTTGCTTGTCATCAATTGTGCCAATACAATTGGACATACCTCACATATTCCAAAAGTCGGAGCAAATCCTCCTGTAATTGTCAGCATTTGGCTCGGACAAATAAATGGGGAAGAGAGTTTTAAACAGTATTTCTGCTGTTTCTTTCAGTATTTTCCAGCTTAAAAGGACCAAGCCAGCAACTGTATCGCTGTTCCTTGTGATAAATAATTGGCGAAAAAAGCGAAATTACTTATGTTTAATCAAGGAACTAAATAAACGTATTCACAGTAAAATTACAGTCAATCGACACTCTGGACTAATAGATTTTCCAATAGATGCTTTTTCCAGCAACGGTTGTATTACATTTAGCAACACAGTATAAAGATCTTTACTCATCCTTGTGTAAATAAAAAACAGACCAATATCTAAATCTTTAATTTTTATAAACCTAAGAAATAATTTCGGCTTCGGTCTCGGTTTATGTGGCGCACACAACAGGATCTTTTTTTTCTTTTATTTATTAAATCCATTATATCACTTAATACACTAAATGCCAGTACTGAAGAAAACTTAAAGTAGGATTTTGACATTAGCTTCTGATTGCTTTCGAGTATTATAGTTCAGCCTTAAGAATTGTGTAATATACGAGTAGTATGAGTATAATGTGCGATTTTGAATGCTAAATTAAAAAAAAAAACACAGTATAGGCTTGTTTAGGTGTAATTTGTGTTTTAAAACACTATTTTCATCCAACTCAAGTCTGCATCAGATTAGTGGAATACCTAACACAATGAACAGACAACTCGACCTTGTCTTCACATCCGATTCAGATAACTGTGTCGTTTATAGGAGTGATCATCTTCTTTCTAAACTAGACCGCCTTCATCCCCCCTTGTGAATTATATATTCATATGAAAATGGCAACACATGTGTCGATTCGGAAAATTCATTCTCATTTGACTTCCGTAGAACCGACTTTAACAAACTTAAAAACCTCATCAGCAACATTAACTTTGACTTTATTGGTGAGACAACTAACATTGATCTTGCCCTATCAACGTTCTATTCGTTAATTTTCTCCTGCTTTGCCCAATCGGTTCCGTATACCTTCCGAAAGGACTGCATATCTGCTCCTCCCTGGTACAACAATGAGTTGCGCTCTCTCCGTAATAACAGAAAGAAGTTGTGGCACAAATTCTTAAGAACTCGATCTGATTCCGACTACAGTAATTATCGATCGGTATATAATCGTTTTTCTGAACTTTGTGAGTCTCTTTACCTTGAGTACCTCTACCGCATGCAATTTAGCTTAGTCTCGGACCCTAAACGCTTCTACCAGTTTATTAATACCAAAAGAAAGTCAGACGGCTACCCATCTACTCTTAAGTTTCTTAGTGAATCTTCTGCCGACCCAAAAACCATTGCAAATTTCTTTGCCTCTCATTTTAACAAATCCTTTTCTAAGAAAACAGCTGAACCCGATCCTAGCTACTTTAGCTATATGAGAAACTATCCTGAGACGTCAGCCATTTCACTAAATATAACAACAACTTTGGTATCTGAAAACATTACCAAACTTAAAGATGATTTCTCGTCCGGCCCTGATGGAATTCCGGCTATTGTAATAAAAGAGTGTGTTACCCATCTCGGTCCTCCTCTTGCTGCTCTATTTAACTTGTCTGTCTCAACAGGTACTTTCCCTTTCTTATGGAAGGAATCTTACATTATCCCTATTCATAAAAAAGGAAGTAAAGCCGAAGTCGATAATTATAGGCCCATAGCGAAACTCTCTTGCATACCCAAACTTTTTGAAAGCATAGTCTATCAACAACTGCTTCCGTACTTTAGGCCAATTATCTGCACAAATCAGCACGGCTTCATGAAAGGTAAATCAACGACCACTAACCTAACAGAGTTCGTCTCTAGGACTCTTCATGCTTTAGAAGACGGTGATGAAGTCGATTCAATTTCCACAGTCGATAAAATTTCTCACCAACTCATCATCTTTAAACTAAAAAAACTTGGCTTTTCCCCTCATTTTGTGGCATGGACCAAATCCTATTTAGAAGACCGAGAATACAGGGTCATCTTCAGATCTTCAATATCCGAACCCATTAAAACAACATCTGGTGTCCCTCAGGGTAGTCACCTTGGTCCAATCATCTTTATCCTCACATTTAATGATATAAATTTAATTTTAACGAACTCTAATCTTTCTATTTTCGCTGATGACATGAGAATTTCCAAAGTCATCTCATTGCCTTCTGACTCCCATTGCCTGCAAGATGACTTGAATAAGTTTTCGGTATGGTGCAAGCAAAACTTTTTGGAGCTTAATGTCAGCAAATGCCAAGCGATAACCTATTCCCGTAAACGTCTACCTCCCCCTCCAAGAAACTACTTCATCTGCGATGAGCCTATTCCTTCCACTACCCAAGTACGGGATCTAGGTATAATTTGTGATAGAGAATTGAATTTGACTCACATATTGACAGCATTACTCGTATAAATAAAGCTAACTCTTCACTCGGCTTTATCAAACGCTGGTCAAAAGAATTCTCCAAGCCTTACGTTACAAAGTCCCTGTACATTACTTTTGTAAGGCCTCTTCTCGAATATTGCAGCCAAGTTTGGTCACCCTATAAACTAACCCACATTCAAAGAATAGAAGCAGTCCAACGCAGGTTTATCCGTTTTGCACTTCGTGGTCTACCTTGGGCCGATCCATATGGATTACCCCCCTATGAAAATAGGCTAAAACTAATTAGCATGCATACCCTAAAAAAACGTCGTGAAGTCGCTGATGTACTTTTTATCCACCAGTTACTGACTGGAAATATCGACTGCTCGACAATAACGCAAAATATTGCATTCACTCCCAATCCGTGTAATCTAAGATCTGTCCCACTCTTCCTGATCCGAACTCACCGCACCAACTACGGTCACTTTGAACCCATATCCAGATTGTTGCGTATAACGAACAACTACGCCGAAGTCTTTGACCTAAATAGCAGCAAACAAGAAATAAAAACAGCGCTGCACAATATGCCACTCCCTTAACATCTCCCCCGTCCACCATTTCTCCTCGCCCCATTAGGTTAAGTATATCTTTGTTAGTTTTTAAGTCTAGTTTTAAGTTTGGCTTGTTAATAAGCTTAATAAAGTTGTCCGGGGTAGACCCGGGCCAATAATATGCAATAATAATCATACTTTTTAAGCCAACACCTGGTAAAGTAATATTTTTTTTTTAAGCACAATCCTGTTAAAATAGCAGCGCTATTAACATGTGAATCCACCATAATCCATTCATAAATGGGCTGCAGCAAACCTCCCTTCGCAATTTTTCCATATGAATTAAGTGAGATTTGTTGCCAGTTTAAAACATCAGTTTAACCTCTTCCCCAAGTTTGGTTCAAATTATGGTCCTGTCATCAGCAAAATTCCCCCCGAACTTTTCATTCATCGCATATTTCCTTATTTTATAAGTATATCTGACATTTTCAAACTCACGCCTGCACTCAAATCAATTTTTTCCACTCCCTTCCAACTATCGGCCTTTGGCCTTGCCGACCCCACCGCTCACGTAATTCATTGATCCTATTTATTAAAAAATAAAATTTCCGAAAACAAGCATAAACAATGCGGACAAAGTGCGGACTCCAACGAATCGTCGATCCGCAGGAGAGGGCTTTTGGCCTCCACATTAGCTCATACAGCAGTCAAAACAACAACAAATTCTGCAAAACCCATTAATGTACATTTATACTTTGGTTCGGTTCGGTTGGTTCAGTGCTGTAGGCCAAGGGCCACAAAATCACCGCCCCACAGGAAAATGTATTATTATTTTTATTATCACCCCGGCTAGCTATTCAGATACCGGGCTTGGTATCAGGAACAGGAGCAGGATCGAGACCAGGGTGGCTTCCTATTGTATGCTAATAGAATACAAATAACAATGAATTTTCCTTCCGCCCTCTGTTTGCGACACAACACACATAACCGTGAGCACACTGCCAACCTATGTATTGTATGAAGGAGATCCCAAATAGTGAGTATCCACCGACCGACCGACAACCGAAGCGACGTATGTACATAGCCGTGGTCGTCGTCGTCGCCATCGTTGGAAAGACCTTGATTCGGATATATTGTTGCATGTGTACATATGTGTGTACAGTATACACAACTTGCACACACATGCCCATGTTCACGCTACAAATCAGCCAGGAAGTATAAAATTTGAATTTATGCCGAAATTCGAATAATTCATGACTTCTCGAACGCAGCCGAAAACACAGAACCAGCAAAGAAGGAAACCAGGGAATGGAGAAAATCCATAACCTAAAGCTTGAGTATCTCTATGCCTTCTGTACGGTCTACTCTCGTAGACCATTTGAATTAGCTACCAAATCATTTCAGAAGCGGAAAAAGCGCTCATAATGCATCTTATCCATAGCCTCGGATGGGAATCATTCTCAACTACCAATACTCGTTCTCGTATTCAACCAGGATCCAGAAGAGGACGTTGATAAGGTTATTTCGACTTTTGTTTAACTCGCATTCTTTCCTTTTAGATTGACTACTTAAGGGTAAAAGAAGCAAAGGAACAATAAAATGCAACAGCTTCACAAGGATTCTCTTGAAGATCTGGCATTGGCATATTATACCCTTGACTCGTCTGGACGGCGCACCCTCTATCTTTTAGATGAAGATGAAAATTCAAATAAAATTCCTTGTGATGATCCTGTCTATATAGAAAATTACTCAAGTGGATATTATAGCTTTCGTTAGAAGTCTTCTTCTGAATCTGATGCTGCTACTATGGCGACTCTCTACCACCATACCAACACACCCCCAATGATGATGCTGGTGATGGGTGGAAATGGGCATACCGGGATATGGGAGCCAAATTGTTGGATATAGATGTGGATATTGTGCTTTTCTGAGCGAAGAGTGCGGATGGTACTGAATATTTTATAGTGTTTTTGGGCCAAATCGATATTGCTGATTCACATTTGGAGTATTCCGCGTGTGGTTGTTCAATACGGAAGCTTTAAATCATCTGCTGATTCTGTTTTATTTGGTAATGGTTCGAAGTATTAAATGGATTACGACTAAGGAATTGTGGAAATCTTACAATTTAAGACTGTTTCTGGGCAAGATTATGAGAAAATACATTTAACACCTTGTACTTTGTGTGTCTATGACATTGATAAAGAGGAAATCCTGGAATGGACAGATAACACGCAAGGAATTTGTAATCAAGTTCATAGGAACTGCTTGCAGATATGTGACTTGGTTTATGTTACTCGTATAATAATACATGCCTGTCCTGGTTACATTGAGTGTTAATCTGTTTTCAGCTCAGTGAATATCTTGGAACGAAGAAAGGACATACTCGTATACGACTAATATTTTTAAAGTTATCGGAGCAAACAAATACGAATGCTTCATATTCACACGAATATCAGCTGGTCCTTTTAAGTCGCACTTGTCAAGGGATAGCTTAGGCTTTCAAATGTCTTTTTTTTCAGTATTTTTGGGTTCAGAATACCGACGAGAAAGTCTAAGTATAAGTTGTACCATACTAGAATTTCGATTTCCACTGCGGAAATAAGAACCTCTCGAGTGAATATCTATGCCAAGACGTATGTTTGACGCCTGAAGTCTTTAAGGTTTCGATACAAGTACAGTCAATTTATTTCCAGGAATTTTTACCATGTTTTCAGTGGCTCGAATTCTGACTCTTTTTCTTTATAAATCCAAGTTGGGACATAATGCGTCTCTAGCAGCAAAACACATTAATCATGCATTTGAGAATCAAGCGGTAGACAGGCGCACCTTACGACGACGGTTTGAAAAGATTCGTGCCGGAGATTTCAGTATCGAAGAGGGATCAGCCGGTGTGTTGTATATAACTATGTGACAACCGTAAAAGACCTGGGATGTGATTGGAAACAGAAAGAAAAACTGGGCGAAAAGCTAAAACACATCCAGAAAAAGTTATGGTCATAGGATAGTGGACATCGAAAGCAACAATCCACTAACCACTTCTCCAACCAGAAGACACGGTAGTCACCGTCAAGTAATGTGAACGAATTGACACTTACTTACTTACTTAGCTGGGGCTACAGTTCGGGGGGAAGTTGTTAATCAAATAACAAGCCTCAACAGTTAACCTTAGCTAACTGCCTCCATTTGTGTCCTACAAATGGGTTGAGGTAACCTTCTACTTAAGGTGAGGTCTCCCTCTACTGCGTTGTCACTACGGGTTAGATTCGAAGACTCTGCGTGTCGTAGCATTGCTGTCCATTCACTCTACATATCCTAACCATCTCAGGCGTCAGATGTGCAGTTTTCTGACTAGTTCGACATCGAGGTACAGCTCTTACAGTTCATCGTTGAATTTTCTCCTCAAACGACAGTGAACGAATGTCTTTGGAAGACTGAGGATATCTCTATGCTTCAGCGCTATCAAGTAGAACTGGGATGATCAAGGCCTTATATAGAGTCTGCTTTGTTTTTCTGGATAGGGCCTCAATCACTTTCTTAATCCAAAGAAACAGCGATTGGCATGTGTGTTTCTTCGTTTTATTTCTGCTGAGGTGTTGTTGATAGAATTCATAGCAGAGCCAAGGTAGACCAAGTCATTCATTACTTCGAACCTCGAAATTATAGGTGTCGATTGTGATCTTCTGTCCCGTTTCAATATTAGCGAACGAACCAATAAAAGCACACGTGTTCTCTTAATTATGTCGACATCATCGGCGTACGCTGGTAGTTGAACAGACTTGAGATAGGTTGTGCTTACAATGTTTGCTTGTGAGTTCCGCACAATTCTTTCAAGTATGTTGTCGAAGAAGTCACACGACAGTGAAACCGTACTGACAGGGGTCAATCAAGTTGTTGACGAAGGGTTCTAGACCTTCACAAAATATGACAGATAATATCTTGGGTGCGATGTTGAGAAGACTTATACGTCTGCAGCTAGGGCAGTTGAGGTGGTCTCCTTTTTTGTGGATCGGACAAACGATATTGCGCTACCATTAATCAGGCCTACACTCGTGTTACCAGATCTGAGAAATTTTCTGGATATTGCTTTCTGGATATTGCTATCCTTACTTCATTCCTGTCATGTGGACAGAAGTTTTGGCTATCATCGCCTAAGTTGAATGGTCTATTCTGGCAGATGGTGGGATGTTGAGCTTTTCGCCATTTTCAGTCTGCAGAAGTTTTTCCATATTCTCACCACCAACTGCAACTCTGGTACAAGGTTTTCCTCTTCATCTTTAGAAACCTGTAGTAGTATGAGTAAGGGTTTACTTATGCAGTTATTGGGGCCACTGCTGGGAGGTATGCAAGAACTTCCCTACGAGCTTGATTGTTGCGTGGCTGGCCCAATTGAATTTATAGGACAGCCAGCAGTTTTTCGATCAGTCGCCAAGCATGTATCCGAAAAAATTGACACAGTGTATGCTGAAGTGGCTGAAAAACAGTCTGTGTTAGTCATGCATGCGTAATAGTGTCAAACTGCTGCAGTTGGGATTTGAATTCTATTCATCCACCGTACTCTCCTCTTGAATTCTCAATGGACTATCACATTTTTAGCAGCCTAGAGTTATTTTGCCGACAGGAAATCTTCCGAAACCGAGCAGAGCGTTTAGAAATCAGTTGGATGCGGATCATAGATGCCAATGGATCATATTTTAATTAAATTGGCTGTTAACTTTGTACTCCAAAATTTGACCATGTGGAACGACCTAATATTAAAATATTTTGCAGTTCGGGATGATGGTTCCTTCATAACAGAAGTCTAAATTGTGGTTTGCTGCAAATGTCCTAGTACAACTAATTAGTAGCCCGTCATCTTTTAGCGCCTTTGTTCAATTAATAAATATGTAGTAAATCTCGAGCACACTTAGAGGTCTTACTCTGTCGAACGCTTTTTCCTAATCTATGTTTCTCCATCATAATTCTAAAATGTCGGATCGAGTCATAAGTCGCCCTGACTTCCTCAAAGCTTCATTGACTGCCACGATTATCTTGGTGCGCCTGTTAGTGATCATGAAACTTCTGAACGATTTGACCGAATGAAGTCACATTCCGACAACGCATTTGTTTTGTCGAGACTATGGTTCATAGCAATGCTAGGATCCGATAGATTGCGCGTCAAATTATTTCATATTTACACAATATGGCACTCAATTAAAAGTGTGATTTTCAGATGATTAAAGGATTCATTTGTGAAATTTATTACATTTTTCTAAATTTGTAAAGTATAAAATGGTTTGCTGAATTTAAACGTGTAATTTTGTTCAATACGAGTGTTGAAAGTTGTTTTCAGATTTTGTGAACCCAGAAATAAAACGAAACAATTTAGTTCAGACTTTATTCATTAGTGGGTTACAAAATTCCTAAATTATAATTCGATTAGTTATGTTAATTTTATTTATATTGATACATACTTTTAGTAAATTTCAATTATTTATATATATATATATGTAGCACGGTTCTCTCTTGGCAATTTTTCTGCGTGTTCTCCAGTTAACCTCTAATTCAAAAGGAAGAATTCAAACGTGTCGTTTGACAGATCGGTATATATATATTTTTTCTGTTTGTTGGCTTATGTGACGAAACAGGGTTGTTAACACTCCCCCCCGGTATGGCCACTAGGAGAAGTGGACTTTACCAAATCCAGAACACCGACATCTAACACAGCCAACTTTACGGCAGGTCGATTGTATACTCCTGAATTTGTTTGGACAGTAGCACTCCGTACCTGTCCATCTTTAGAAAGCCGGGTGCCGATAACTCTACCTTTGGGCCAGTAATTTCGTGGACTATCAGGGTCTACGATGATCACGATGTTGCCTACTTCAATTGGTTTAGTAGGAGTGAACCACTTTGAGCGCCGCGTAATTGTAGGGAGATATTCTAGCACCCACCGCTTCCAGAAACTGTCTGCATATTGCTGGCTAATCATCCAGTTTTTCCGTAGCACTGATGTGTTGTCGTTGAAGATTGCTGTTGGCTTCAATCCGTTGGAGGACCCGAGTAGAAAATGGTTGGGAGTCAACGCATCTTCGTATTCACTCGTGATTGGCAGATATGTGAGAGGGCGTGAATTTATGATGTTTTCTACTTCAATTAGTGAACTTTGTAAAAGCTCATCGGATGGGTTGCGTGTATGCAGAGTGTTGGCTAATGATGATTTGACAGATCTGACCAATCTTTCCCAGCTTCCGCCCATTTGTGGGGAGCCTGGTGGAATGAAAACCCATTTGGTCGTTACGGATGTAAATGTTTTTAATAGCTTGTCTTTGTTGACGTTCTCGTAAGCCTCCTTCAGCTCTCGTGCTGCGCCGCGAAAATTTGTACCATTGTCAGAATGAACTTCTATTGGCATACCTCGTCGTGCAGTGAAATTTCTTATCGCCAAAATACAAGAATCAGTGGATAAAGAGTGGGCGATCTCGATGTGTATTCCTCGAGTTGTTAAACAAGTGAATAAAACTCCCCAACGTTTTTCTAGCCTTCGGTGAATAGAGACGTTCAACGGTCCAAAGTAGTCTATACCCACAAATGAGAATGGTCGACTGAATGAGGCCAACCTGGCAGGAGGTAGCGGAGCCATGATTGGGGGGTTCGGCTGGGCTCCACGATTTTTGCAGTTTTGTGATGTGAAATCGCTGTCGAATTTCATTTAATACGGTTTCATGGTGTTGGTGTTTAAATATCTCGTGAACATAACGAATGATAAGCTTAGTGACCGGATGTTTTCCCCAGAGAAGTATTGGTTGATTAAAGTCATGGCCGACATCTTTGGAATGCTCAACCCTTCCACTAGCGCGTATTAGTTCATATTTATCTAGGTATGGACAGAGTTTGAAAATAGAGCTCGTTTTACTCACCGGTTTATTTTTGGTAAGGCAATCAAATTCCTCTCGGAATGTTGATGACTGGGCTTCTTTTAGCAGCGTTCTCTCAGCTTTCCGGAGTTCTGTTTGAGTTAGGGGACCACCAGCGGCTGCAGTCTCTTGCATTTGTTTGATTTCAGATAATTATTGTTCGGTTGGAGCGAAACTTTTCAGATGACATCGCTTGTGTTTCACTCTTGCCCGCAACTTATCAACAAACCGGTGAAGATAGGCACAGCTGCGAAGCAATTTCCTCCATTTCGAAAATCGTTCCACCTCAAACAGATTTCCATGGTCAACTATATGTATGCTTAGATATTGGGTCTTCAGTTCTTCGGAAATGTTTTCTGTTTTACCTTTTTCCACTGGCCAAGTTTCTGGAGGCTCGAGCAAAAACGATGGGCCAACAAACCACCGACTGGATGAGCAGAAATTTGTGGTTTTTGACCATTTTGTGGCCTCGTCTGCCACGTTTTCTTTAGTCGGGACCCACCTCCACTCCGATATATTGGACAGATCTAGGATTTCGCTTACGCGAACCGCCACATACTGCTTATATTTCCGATGATCTGAACGAAGCCAGGACAATACATTTTTCGAATCAGACCAAAAAAATTTGCTGGCGAAGGAAATTGAATGGGATTGTATTATTGATCTAGCTAATCGGGCACCAAGAATTGCTGCTTGGAGTTCTAACCGAGGTATTGAAAGACTTTTTAACGGAGCTACCCGTGTCTTCGCTCCAATCAAAGATACCTTGGTAGAATATCCATCCGAACACCTCAAGTATGCTACTGCTGCGGAGCCTTCTTCACTCGCGTCGACGAACGTATGCAGCTGCATCATAGGCTGGTTTTCAAATTTCTGCTTAATGTAGCATCTGGGTATTTGAAGGTTTTCGACTTCGGGCAGAAGATGAATCCAGTTCAACCATTTGCGATTTTGTTGGTCCTGAATTTCTTCATCCCAGCCAATACCTGACGTCCAGATCTCTTGAAGGAGGACCTTTAAGTACATCAAGAAGTGAGCGATAAGACCCAATGGATCAAATATGGCCATCAACACTCGCAAGACTTCTCGCTTAGTAGGACGGCGATTCCCAAATAGATGTGATGAAAGTCTAGTTTTAGCTGTAGGCTTGAATATAAACATGTCGTCTTTGGTACTCCACCACATGCCCAGCACTTTCTCTGAAATAAGTTCAGGATTCATGTTTAAATTCTCTAAATCAGTATTGTTTGATTGAAGAGCTGTTAATACCTCAGACGAGTTAGTTACCCAGTTTCTTATATAGAAACCTCCTTGACTGTGAACGAATCTGATATCTTTAGCAAGCTCTATTGCCTCCTGTTCGGTATCGGCGCTTACAAGTAGATCATCAACGTAGTGATTCTCAAAAATAGCCTTTACAGCCGCTGGATAATCTTTTGCAAACTCTTTGGCGTTTTCGTTCTTTACATACTGAGCACAGGCAGGTGAGCAGGATGCCCCAAATGTCATGACAGTCATTGCGTAAGTCTCGGGAAAATCATCTTCGTTTTCACACCACAAAAAAAGCTGGGAGTATTGGTCTTCAGCTCGGATCCTTACTTGGTGGAACATCTCCATGATATCACCACAAACTGCAAACTTCTTCTCTCGGAACTTATAAAGTACTGATATTAAACTAGTAAGTTGGTCTGGACCTTTCATAAGAAATGAATTTAAAGATACGCCACGAACCTTGGATGCAGCATCCCACACAATCCGCAGCTTAGAGGGCTTATTTGGGTTCGTCACCGGGAAAATCGGTAGGTACCACAGCCGCTGATGTTTTTCTTTAGCTTCTTCTCTACTCAGTTTTCGCGCATAGCCTTTCAAGAGATATTCTTCGATTTTATTTTGAAGAGCTTGTGCTAGCTCCGGATCTTTTTTCATTCGTTTCTGTAAGCTCTTTAAACGATTGTACGCCATTTCGAAACTATCGGGAAGCTGGATGTTATCGTGTTTCCATAGAAGTCCAGTCTCAAAATATCCTTCTTTTCGACAAGTAAGCTTTTTTAATAAGGCTACGGAACGCTCCTCTTCTACAGACATGATCATCTTTTCAGGTTTAGACACTCCAAGGTTTTCGTAATATAGGAATTGCTTCACAAGGTCTTGAAGATTTTCATCATCGCAATTTTCGCACTCACAAACGTGAAAGTTACATCCACTATTGGTCGACAGGACAAGATCTCGCGAAGTACTCTTTAGACAACCATGAACAGTCCACCCCAATCGTGTTTTTGTAGCAACGGGTTGGTCAATACTGCCTTCTCTGTACTTCAAAGGTAGCCCAAGCTTCCAATTATTGATGCCGATGAGTAACTGAGGTCTTTGATTAATGAAAGAGCTAATAGGTAGACCTTTCAGGTAGTCGTATTCTCTTTGCAGCTTTTCCATGTCGACTGATTGCTGAGGCAGTTGTAAACTTTTAACTGTGTGGACTTTTCCTATTGTATACTTTTTATTTTGAAAGGAAATAAATATGTAAAATTTTGTGATGTGAAATATCCGAACTCACGGCTCCGGTTCGTTCTTTTTACGGCTTCACTAACTCCGAACGAAATCTTTCGTTTAATTGGCTTTTAAATACTCTTTTTATCTATTTCAAATCTCGTACTTCCCCGTTATGACGATTCGCTGCTCATCTTCAATGTATATAGCTTGCAATGTTTCTTCTTCTCTGCGTCGCAAACTAAAAATTGTTATTTCGTTTAACCTTGCGGCAGCGTTGCACTTCTTCTACTTCTTGTCGCCAGCTTATAGATTGTAAAGGTAGCTCATCTAGTTTTCAATACAATGCATATACTACTACTGCACGTGCTTTTGATACAACTTTGTTCGCCTCTTTTTTGCTACGTTCATAGTCGGTATTTCCGCTGTACCAGTATTTAGTCAATGCTTACAATTCTTGAGTTGTGTTCTTTAGCACTATTCTCGTCTCATGGCTCCACCATGTTTCTTTACTTATGTCGAGCTGACCTTCTCTTTGTGTTCCGAATGCCAACAGCACACTTGAGTTTTATCGATCATGCGGTCTTCCATCTAAGTACCTAATGTACCTCCAATGCCGCTAATTTCGGTTGTCTGATAGGAACCTCTGCTTTCGGTGTGGCGAGATTGCTGACGCACTTATCCTACATTTTACATCGAAGTTGTTCCACATAACTTGCGCGCTTAGTTCTTCTTTTTAGTTTATGGCACCTTGGGGTCATTTTAGTAAATTTAACGTCCGGAGCTGGTGTCTTTCCTTGTTTGAACTGTGCCAGTTAATTTTCTCGATTGCTGCCGGTTATCGTAACTTGTTTTTCGATTTTTTTCACGAAAAATTCTATCACCAACTATCGGTGTTGACTTTCTACTGGTTAACTTAAGACCACTTTACAATTTCCAAATCATCGCTACGCGTTATTCTACCATAGATGATAATCTTTCGGTATTTGCTTCGTAAATACCATAATATGTATAGTAAGACCGTGAGATTTGCATGAGCCATGTTCTACAAGCCAGTCTTCGTATTATTACATTTTGTACGCACTCGTTTCAAGGAACGAGCTTTATTTCCGACATTTCCCCACTTATTTTCTTAAATACATGCAATTTCGATTATACGTTGCCGTAATACGTTTTCTAATTCGAAACTCTTGCCTGTTATTGTGCTAATGGAAACAGTTTGACTGATAAAATAAATTTCCAGTACTTTTTGGGGTAGTAGCAAATGCAACATGAAAGCTAATTAGCTCCCGGACTTCATACTCATTAGGGTGTCCCTTATATGGGTTAAACAAAAATTTTTTTTAGATATCGAAATGCATACCTGCTATTTCTTTTTAAACTACCCAGACTTACTTAAATACAAAATTTCATCTTCCTACGTCAACGTTAACCCATGCCGACAGAACTCTGAAGGTTTTGAAAATTTCTGTTTTTAACCCTTGCCTAAATTAATTGAAATATTAAAATTTTTATGAAATATTTATTAAAAACAGTTGAAAGTATAGCTCAGGTAGGATATTTTCTTTTGAGGGTCTCTTTTTTACAGTCTGGATACAGATATCTATGCTCCTGAACACAGCGTAGTAAAAATTGCTTTTGCTCTTCTTTTGCAGTGATCAAACCATGAAAATCTTGCGTAAGTTTTACAGCTCTTTTAGCCGTACCATTAACTGCCCTTAAAGAAAGCGCTTTCCTTTTCGTATTATTAACAATTTATTGAAAACAGTATAAAAAATAGTACCATTTATTGTATTCCTGCTTACTATACAAATAATCAGACATATCTTCTTCGGATGGAATGTATCTCTTCCCAGAATCATACAAACTCTCTCTTTGGAAATTCACCAATATGTTCGTTTTGGTTTCGGAAATTTCTTCTGAAAAGTACTAAAGATGTTGACTAAATTTGCTTTGGAGATCAATTTGTCAACAGTTTCATATTTCTTAACCCTCTTTAAAAAGCAGAAATCTTGATTTGGGGCCTTCATCGCCAGACTACATCCAAGTCATGATTTTACATATAAAACCACAATGAATAAACAGACGTCTTGAAGTGCTCGCCTATCCTCGGCGCTAATTTTGAATTGGGATTGCAACAAACATATTGTAGTGTCTGCAGTAAACGCCATCTCGACGCTGCCATCTATATTACGATGACGCAACTATCAAGAGCGACTCTCACACCACCTGACGTGTATATTGCTCTTTGAGTCATTAGTGAGTTGATCGTGACGGCGAGCGGACATGTCGTGAGTGCGCATGGCAGACGACTTACATACAGTGACAAGTATAGTTTGATTGTGTTGAATATTGAAATTAATCAACTTTACACATATCATTAAAAAGTAAATAGCTCTAGCCATCCACCTTGCTGGATGCATCGCTCCAGGAGGTCTAATTTTAATTTTTTTTTCACTGTCTCCTCCTAGGAAAATAATAGATAGTTCAATCAGTTCCCGATAATCGTCACGTCCAATGGTTTTTTGCAGTTCTTGATTATAAAATGTCAACAAATCTTCTATTGATGTATTACAAAAATGTCGTGTGACGATATCGGAATATGTTGCAATGGCAGCAGGATTAATAGTTTTCCAATTGTCTCTAAACTTTTTGAACAGTGGGATATCAGCGCTACTTGTGACTTTGGGGATTTTTGTTTCGAACACACATTTTAAAACCCGTTCGTAAACGTGATGGCGGCGAGCAAAGAGTAGTAATTCCCTGTCTAGTTTTTGTTCCAAAAGTACACAAGCTCCTTTCATTCGCCCTGTATTAGACGCAGTTGTATTTTTACTTTGTCATCGGGGTTCCAGTTATAAAGTGCGTTCAATACAGCTTTAGCTTGATCCTGGCCGGAAGAGCTCTCCAGTTTGGGTACAGTCAGAAGTTGTTCATTTTCTCCAAATTAAATTAAAATTGGCATGCGTTCTTCTTTAGAACTTCTCACGTGAAGTACAGGCAATAATTTCTCATCCCAGTGAACGGTCACCAAGCATATTATTCTGAAAATCTGATTTTATAGATTCCGCTCTATCTTTTCGACTCTTTTTATTTATATATTCGTGCGAATACGTTGAATAGACGATTTGTTTATCGGAAAATCATCACAGCTAATATTTAGTGCTTCTACACACTGAAGTAACTGCAACTGACTTAGGTATAATAAAGTTTTTCCTTCTTCTTTTTGTAATAGTTTCATAACTTACCACTTGAGAGGTGGATGCCAAGGGTTCCTCCAGGCCTTCATCAGAGCTGGTTCAGTTTTCAGTTTTAATGCATTTTATTTTCTTAACACTAACTCTTACATTCTAACAAAAAATGCTTAAATGCTAGCTTACAATTACTTAACAATCTTATACTAACTTACTGGCCCCACACAGGCACTCTAAGCTACTCTGAATACTTATATCTATGTTTTTCGACTGCATTTACATTTTATTTATAAATACTTATTTTCTATACTTAAGGCTAAGAAAAAATTTGTTTACAAAAACTTAGCATATGGACATTTTTTTCGTTTTTATAAAAACTTAGTATCTAACTTAAAATAAACCTTAGCCTACCTAACCTAAATGCACAATACACACATAAACACACATAGACCTTATACACAATCATATACATATATCAGTATACACCTCTGTATACACTGATATATGTATACGTTTCTTAAATGCAAACCTAAACCTATGTAAGCTGGCCATCGCTATTTACTGAGCAAATATATTGGTCAGCTCTGCCTCATTAGTGAGGCTGGCCCGTAATTGACGGAAACGACGACAAAACATCTTCTCCATCATTCAACCACCAGAAATGCTGGTGCTGCCGAACGACATCCCTCTTATCGCGATTCCCCACCGCCCTACTGAACCTGAGACGATCAACACTGCCGTGTGCGACGTCTCTGTTGTAGTTGAGTCGCCTGTCCCCAGCTGTCCGAGCGACATGGAAGATTAACGGCACCGCTGATCTATCCTGGATCAACCCTATCTGATCTAGGTAGAGGAATGCTTCCAGTGGAACGAAGCCGTCAGAGCGCACACTCTCGTGGTAAAGGTAATTGGGGTAGTAACCCCTAGATATCAGGTTATTCGTCGAGGTCATTGCTCTTGCAATGTGCCTTCGAGTCAGCTTAATTACGAAGTTTTCCACTCGTATTAAGTTCGCCCTATTGTAAAGGACCTCGTTAGGATAAAATTTCTTGTACTCCGACTCTGGTGTTCTATACAAGCGAAGACAAGCCCTCTCAAACACCCGAATCTTTTCCATTAAGCTTGCTCGTACATTGAACCACACGGGACAACCAAATACCAGCATGGGCCTGATAAGGGCCATGTAGCAGATTACCTTTACCCTCGCATCGAGTTGGCTGCTATAAAACAGTCTCTTTGTAAGGGCAAAAGCGCCTTTAGCTCTGCCCAGAGCAGCATCTACATTTTTGTCAAAATACAGAAACTGATCTAGCCAGATTCCAAGGTATCTGACTACATTTCGACAGGCAAGAGGTTGTCCAACGATAGAGAACTTTCGCCAATTTTTTCTGGTATCCCTAGAGGCTCCAGACAACGGCGTGCTAAAGAGAATGGTTTCCGACTTCTGAAAGTTGATTTTCAACTTCCAGTCATCGCAAAATCGTCTTATCTTATCGAAGTCATGCTGTAAGAGAGTATTAATAACCTCGATTTTTGGACCTGTTCTGTACGCTATCAAATCGTCTGCGTACGCAATAGTATGGGGAAGTGAACCTATCAAGTCGCTTGTAAAAATGTTGAATAGGATCGGCGAATTGACCGCGCCTTGCTGAAGACCATTTTTAATTTGAAATATTCCAACAGAAGTCACATCACCATTCTTCACGATGAACTGTCTGTTGGTTAGCATATTATAAAGAATGTACAAGAGTGGTTTACTGATCCCCAGCCTAGTTAGTTTATAGAAAAGACCCTCTAACCATACGGTGTCGAAGGCCTTCTCCAAGTCAACAAGGCAGGCACCAGTGCATTGTTTTTTGCCTTTATTCCATTGGATATCGGACACCAGTTTAGACGCGGCATGTGAGATATCATGTCCCGCCTTAAAACCGAATTGATTATCCGGAACTATATGTTTGTCCTCATCCCACCTAGACAGAGCTCTATTGATTACCTTTTCAAAAACCTTACTGATATTCGGAAGGAGACTTATCGACCGGAGATTCGCCGGATTGGATATATCCTTTCCCTTTTTGGGGATAGGTTGAACCACCGCCGTTTTCCAATGCGCTGGATAATGTGCATTATTCATTGCATTATTAAACAGGGTTGTGTAAATGTCCACCGCTTC
The DNA here is from genome assembly GCA_949129095.1 of Volucella bombylans. Taxonomy (NCBI): domain Eukaryota; kingdom Metazoa; phylum Arthropoda; class Insecta; order Diptera; family Syrphidae; genus Volucella; species Volucella bombylans. The sequence continues at coordinate 389,364,674 of OX422140.1, forward strand.
TAGAGGAAGATGTCGAAGCACGATGTTCGGAATACCATCGGTCCCCACCGATTTCTTAGCCTTGATTGTGTCGAAGATCTCATGGAGTCCTTCCTTCGAAATGAACGGGGGTAGGCCACCCTCTCTGGCAATGATGTTATTTGCCATATTTTCGTCGCTAAACCGGGTGAAACCAGAGCCCTCGGATCGCCAGTTCCCTATTTCATTTCGAATGCAGAAGTCGTGCACCAAGACGCGATTGTCCAGGTCGTAATTAGGGCCAATGTTATCAATGGCCTTATATACTTCCTGGAAAGTGGCCCCTATGGCCTCAACCTTCTCCTGTGGATCCTCGATCACAAAAAAGTCGTCATCATCAGCGGCCTCATTTGGATCAATGCCTGCTATTGTCAGTAACCGTTCGTTGTCTGTTGTCCGGGCTATTTTAAGACACTGAAGGTCGTTTTGATTTTTTCTCCGAAATAGTTTATTTATTTGCGGAAACATATTCGGGTTGCTGGTGTTTACAGCCCGAACCTTGTTATTCCAATACAAACTTACAGAAATTCTGTAATTTTCTTTTATTAGCGTTTGAATATTTTTAATCGACGACTTCAGTGTCCTAATCTCCGGGTCTTGTCGGTCAGTTAACTGTCTGTACAAGTTTTTAAGTCTGGTCAGAAGTCTACTTTTCTGTCGGTGCAGTGCGTCAATAGTAGGATTGCGGAACAGGTCTTCGTTAGTCGTACGTCGATACCGCGGTATTGTAGTGTCCATAGTTTGTTTAATTGTCTCGTCCATTTGTTTTAGGTAATTGTCGATCTCCTCGTTTGACAAATTCCTATTGGACGGTGGGTGGAGCGTGTTCGAGGAGAGCGCTCTAGTCAAGGTTGCGGAGAAGCGTGTCCATCGAGTCTTACTGTAGTTGTAAGAATATCTTTGGACAAACTCCTCCAATTCCGCAATTTCGTTGGGAACTGTAATTTCGGTGCTAAAACCGCAATGGTCGCTGTCATACACGAATGTGCGCAGACAGTTTAATGTTTGTAAATTCGTGCCTGTCAGTCGTATACGTTCGTCGTACAGCAGTAGATCCAAATAAGACCCGCCTCTGGGAAACGACGGGTTATCTGTCGCTTTAAGACCGAGTCTGTACATGAAATCGTGCTGACCCCACCAATCGAGTAGTAGGTTCCCTCTAGTATTTGGCAAATAATTTCCCCAATCTCTATGTCTAGCGTTGAAATCCCCGCCGATTATAAAATAATTCTCCCCCGATTCCAGCCTCAGAAGTCGAAAAAGCGTGTCGAGCTCTGTAATGAATAGGGTGGATTGTGAAGCCTCAGGTGCATAAACAGAGGCCAAGTACAGCCGCTTTCCACTGCGGAGCGGGATGTAAACGACGACTGCCTCCAACACCCGGAACCTGCGCAACACGCCCTTGTACACTCTGTGAAATTTTATACCTTCTTTAATGAAGATCGCGACACCGCCTCCACGTTTGGATCTGGGCCGGTTTCTTCTTCGAACAATATAATTATTGTACTCCAGTTTGTGCTTATCGGTTAGCTTGGTTTTGCTAGCGAAAAGCACATCCGGAGTTTGGTCTTGTAGCAATTTAAACATCGCGGCTCTTCGTTCGATCCTAATCAGTGAATTAACATTCACCGCAAGGACCTTCAAAGTTTGCTCCACCATGTGCGTACCCATTACGACATGTATTGCGTTAGGCCCGGCAGCAGCGAGTAGATCTGGTCCACCCGCTTGGCCTGTTCTTGAATCTGCTTTTGCAGCTGAGCCATCTGCCCTTGGATTGCGAGCAAGATGGCTAGCATGTTAGGTGCAGCTTCCGTTGTTTTCGGCGTTAACGCCGGAGAAGCAACAGTTGCTTGCAGTACCGTAGCCCCCCTACCTGACGCCATTTGGGCGTAGGAAATTTGGGACGTGACGGCTGGTGTTTGAAACCTGACAGGTGAATGTTTGACCTCCACTTTCTGCTGCCGAGCCAGTTTTGCTTTTTTAATGTCAGCGAACTTAGGACAACCCCGATAGTATGCGGTGTGTCCCACGTTTCCACATAACACGCACGCACGACCTTTCGGATGCTCCGTCCCTACCCAGAGGACACTGCTCGGAACTGTGGTTCTTAGCGCACTTCACGCATCGAGGCTGCATTTGGCAGTTCGACGCGGCGTGCCCGATCCTCTGGCAGCGAACGCATTGTATAACGCCTTCGCTCCTTTTTAATTTTTCCCAGTGAACCACCTGGTAGTCTAGGACATTGATACTCCTTACACTATATAGACGGCTTTCGGGACTGAGCTGCACCAGGAAGAACGGCAGACTCCGTTTCTCCCGCCTTGCTCTAGCTGTGGTAAATGGCTTTACCCCCACAAACTTGAGTCCTTCCCACTCCTTCTCTTTGAGCAGTGCCAGGATCTCCCCAGGATCAGAAGACGGTTCCAACCCCTTCAACAGCATCGATTGCCGCTTTTCACGCTTTGGTGTGAATGAGTAGTGCTCCGTCGTCGTTTCCTTTAGGAGCTCTTTCACTTTCGCGTAGCCCTCCACTGTATTACAGTGGATGGCATGGCGATCGTTCCCCCTTCTCATAATTTTAAAATTATTACCAATGGCCAACTTACAAAGGTCCTTGGTTGCATTTACCTCCAATTTATAGGTTTTGATAGGAGGCACCTTCTCCTTCTCTTTCTTCTGCTGCTGCGGTTGTTGTTGCTGCTGCTGCTGTGTTTTCAACTGCAGTGTTTTCATCTGTTGTTGTTTTTGCTGCTGCTGGTTTTGTTGTTGTTGGAGTTTTTGTTTCTGCTCTTGTTGCTGGGAGCTATCTGCTTGTACTTGCTTCCTCTGCCTTCGTGCAGTTTGCCTCTGCTTAATAGCAAGCACTTCTTCTTCCAGCTTTAATATGCTGCTGGTAATATTACTTATTTCTTCATCTTCGTCTTCCGACTCAGATGCAGCTAAAGGGGCAAAGTTGTTACTGCCCCCCTCATACTGGAATTCATCTTTCTCTTCATCAGCTCTTAAAATGGCACTTGTTTTTTTTTTGGTTAAATTAGGAGGAGTTTTCAAACTCCATCCATCACGTGCTCTTTGTTTTTTAGTCTCTTTACACAATTTGAGCAAAAAATACAAAAACAAAAACACAAAAAAAAGGAGAAAAAAAAGTTCAAAGTATCACTACCCGGGATTCAAACCCGTGCACCACGATGTGTTGACTGGCGCCGCTAACCGCTAGGCTACCGAGTCAATTAACAAACTTCCAACTGATTGAGTTTATAATAGAATTATTACTTTTTTTTTATTCTACGAGAAGCCGAACGACGTTTATTCTCACCGGAGATTTGCGAACGACTGCATCAGAGCTGGTAAGTTGATCGTGATGCCCTTGCGTTTGAATAGAATCCTGCGTAGTAACAGATAACAATAAACCTCCGAAACACATTTGCTCACATCTTTTTTTTCTCTTCATTTAATTTCCTTTGTCTTGCCCTTTATTCTTTTTCGGCTAACTTTTTGTCTAAACCCGCTAAACACCCTGGACGCCCTGGTGCTCTTTGTTTTTGTAAAAATATCTTATCTTCTTCAATTTTCATCCATTCCAAAGCATCAGCGTGTGCTATATCAAATAAATTATCTACATTGTTCTTAAAGTCCTCCTCACGGAAATTGTAAATATCTTGTATTTTTTTAGAATTTTTTTGCAACTCCCTCCAAGCATGGTGAAGATCCACAAGTTTTTTTACACAGTTAGGTATAGCTCTGGTATGGATTCTAGCTTTTTACCAAAATATAGTACACTCCCGAATGGCGAGATTAGCGCTTTCACTAACAGTCAATTTAACTTCGCGAATGTTAAAAAAAAATACTTAAAGAACTTGACGATTAGACGGTAACTTGCGCCTGTTGTTTGATAATTTACGACACCAACTAAGAAAATACATTTTTTATTGCTCCCTAATTCCAATGCCATCTTTTAAATCTAAAACAATACGTGTTAATCGCGAGAATAATTGAGAACAAATGACAAATGCCGTGAATATGCACCGCTACTGCCGCGCAACATGTGTGAACATGATTCAATGCAAGTCGGCAGGGGTTATCGTATTCCAAATAAGGTAAAAATAGATTTCCCAGTGTTTTAGAGGCAAATGAACAAAGCTAAGACCTATGCGTTAGAAATTTAAAACTTTGAAAAATAAGGGACACCCTAATACTCATACTATCCTCTGACGTTTGCTTTTAGTCAAAATTTGTTAAGAAAGTAAGACAATAAGTAATCGACTTTACGCTATCAAAAGAAGATTACGCTCAGGCAGTAATGAAAGTTCTATCAAATGCTTCCATGGCACAGAATAGGTACATCAGATTCACGATCAGATGTGAGTTATTAGCTATGCTGAAAAAGAGACTGCGCGACCAACAGGACACGCTTTAATGAGTGTTGTGTAATGTATACACTCGTATGTATATTAAAATACCTATGTATTTATGTATATATATATATATATCTCTATACCATAATCTTGTACTTGTATGATATACACTCTAAGATAAGATATTCCTACTCCTACCCATAGCTGGCTCTTACTAGCCAGTCTACAATAAACTAGTGAACAATCAAGACGTCTTTTATTAATAGAACATGGTGTCAGGTGAAACTTTATAATGGCTACGAAAGACAGCAAAGAGCCAGCACTACCAAGTGCGATAACTGTTCAAAGTAGTGCTGCACCTTCCCAAAGTTTTTCTTCGTCAATTTCAAACATTAATCTAAAAAGCACAAATCTGGCCACAACCTGGAAGCACTGGTTTAATCAATTTAAAGTTTTTATGCGAGCTACAAATCTGGAAATGCAGTCAAGCTCCCGCAAAGTCGCTCTTCTCTTACATCACATGAGCCCAGAATCACTTGAAATATTTAATTCATTCAACTTAGACTTGGACCAGGTGAATTATGAAGACTTAATCAAAAAATTCGATGAATACTTTTTGCCCAGAAAAAACATAGCTATGGAGCGACATAATTTCTTTTCACGTTCACAAAAATTGGACGAAAGCATCGACTCATATATTACAGTGCTAAAAAATTTAAGTCTAACATGTGAGTTTGGGACTTTAAGAGAACATCTTGTACGAGATATTTTTGTGTGTGGGCTGCACGCAAATTATATATATATAAAGGAACGTCTACTCAACGAAGGAGACATCCCACTGGAGAAAGCCGTTGAAATTGCAAGAACATGTGAAATAACTAAGGAGCACTCACAACAACTTCTACAACAAAACAGCTCCACTACAGTCATAGCTGCTCTCAACAAACATAGCGCCGCGCAGTCTAACAGCAGTCATACACAATACGGTAAAATTAAAAAAAATATATACCAGCAGCAGCAGTCACACGCACACCACCAATCATACCAGCCGCCCATATCAACCAGTGGAGTACAATCATCTCGATTTCCCCCACAACTGTCTCAGCCATCACGCCACAATTATAAAGCCGACAATTCTAACATTTGCCCGAGGTGCGGTGAAACGCACAAATACAGGTGTCCTGCTGCAGGAGTTACATGCAACAAGTGTGGAAAAAAAAATCATTACGCTAAAATGTGCCGGTCCAATCTATATATCCGCAATGTCGAAGCCGAGTCCGAAACGTCATCATCAGAGTCCGAAGTTCTGTTCATGGGTCTTCTTGAAGCGTCATCATCGTCATTATCTTGGGATATATACTTAAACATCAACGGTACAAAGGTCAAGTGTCAATTAGATACCGGCGCACAAGGCAACGTGATGTCAGATAAAACATTCGGTCTGCTTGGACTAAAAGTCTGTAATATTGAGCCTACAACGAGTCGTATTCTTACATTTAGTAAAGAACCTCTCCCAGTTATTGGACAAATTGGAATTCCATGTGTTTACAAAAACAAAGAAAGTGTTGTAATTTTTTATATATCTAAAATTGATTGTCATACAGTATTAGGATTACCAACCTGTATCAATATGAACTTAATTAGACGTGTAAATTAGTTACATTGTGAAGAAGGTAAAAGTGAAAGTAATTTGTTTTTTTCATGTAAAAAAAAATTGGATTTCTCGACAATTTTAAAGATTTGTTTAATGGCCTTGGTTGCTTAAAAAGGAAAATTCATTTGCAGTTAAAACCCGATGTCGACCCAGTGATTGATTGTCCGCGGCGAATACCATTTAGTCTCATGAAGCCACTTAAAGAGGAGCTCAAAAGAATGCAAGATATAGGAGTAATTGTCAAAGTCGAGGAACCAACTGAATGGGTAAGTTCTATTGTGCTAGTTCAGAAATCAAATGGAATACTGCGATTGTGCCTGGATCCCCGAAATTTAAATAAGGCTTTGCTAAGGTCTCATTTTCAATTCCCGAATATCGATGAATGCAAAGCTCGCGCTGCTAATGCAAAATTTTATTCCATTCTTGATGCTAATTCGGCCTTCTGGGTTCTTCCTCTTGATGAAGAGTCTTCAAAGCTGTGTACTTTTATGACTCCTTATGGAAGATATCGATTTTTGAGATTACCATATGGCATTAATGTAGCACCCGAAATCTTCCAATCCGAAATGGAAGAAAACTTTAAAGATATTGAAAATATTTTTATATATATGGACGATTTTCTAGTATTTGGATCAACCATCGAAGAACATAATAAAACGCTCAAAATAGTGCTCGAGAGAGCAAAGTCAATTGGGCTAAAGTTTAACTTATCTAAGTCCAAATTTCTCCAAAACGAAATTAAATTCATTGGTCATGTGTTCAGTCCGAAAGGGGTACGTCCCGATGAAAATAAATTAAAAGCCATTTGCGAAATGCCGCGTCCCGAAAATGTGTCTGACCTTCAAAGATTTTTAGGAATGGTAAACTATTTAGGATCATTTGTTAAAAATTTGTCGACGGAAACTTCAAATCTGCGTCAACTGTTGCGAAAAGATGTTGTATGGCATTGGTCTACTAAACATGATGAAGAATTCGAGGATCTGAAAAGTCTTGTCTGCAAAGCACCAGTTCTCACATAATACGATCCGAAAAAACCTCTTTCTCTGTCTGTAGATGCATCTAAGAATGCACTAGGAGCAGCCATTTTTCACGATTCCTCTCCGATCGCATATACGCCATGTCAACAAAATTACGCTCAAATTGAGAAGGAGCTTCTCGCAATCCTTTTCGGTTGCACAAAATTTCATCAATACACCTTTGGTCGACATATAGTTGTCGAGACGGACCACAAACCCTTAGTCCCACTATTTGGTCGTCCTCTGTATAAAATACCGGTGCGATTGCAGAGGTTCATGCTTCGACTTCAGTCCTACGACTTAGATGTAGTCTATAAACCAGGGAAATATCTTTTTGTTGCCGATACTTTATCAAGAGCAGCTCTTCCTGAAAATGCCTTAACAAATTTTGACCAAGAATTACGTCTACACTGCAATCTTCTCACTAAAACTTTGTCCGCAACCGAATCAAAAATAAACGAAATTCGTTTTGCGACTTTGAATGATAAGGTTCTTTGCCTAGTCAAAAAATACCACCAAGATGGGTAGCCTATCTCTAAAAAGTCGGTTGATCAACTAGCTGTGCCCTACTTTAATATAAGAAACGATCTTCAAGTCATAGACGAGTTAGTTTTTAAATGTAACCGGTTGGTCATACCAAAGTCTATCCGTCACGAAATGCTCCTACTTGTACACGAAAGTCACATGGGCATCGAGCGTTCCAAAAACCTAGCTAAAGACTATGTGTTTTGGCCAAACATAAATCATGATATTGAAAATGTCGTCAGGAATTGTGAAACCTGTATTCGTCACAGGAATGCAATTTCAAGAGAGCCATTAAAATCTCACGAAGTCATTCCAATTCCGTGGTTTAAAATCGGCATTGATTTATTCGAATTTAAAAAGAATACCTACCTGTTAGCAGTGGACTACTTTTCGAAGTACATAGAAATTGCACTTTTGCATAATGGCCATTCAAGTCGATTCGTTATCACCCAACTGAAGTCAATTTTTGCCCGCCATGGTATACCTGAGATTATGATAAGTGATAATGGTCCACCATTCGAATCTGAAGAATTTACAAAATTTACTTTGGAATGGAACATCGACCACTTAACGTCTAGTCCATATCTGGCTCGCTCCCATGGACTTGCCGAAAGATCTATCCAAACCATTAAAAAGTTATTTTTAAAATGTGAGGAAACAGGTTCTGATCCTTACATCGCTCTTTTACACTATAGAACCACACAAAAAGGGAATATGAGTTCTCCGTCAGAGCTGTTAATGTCACGCAAACTGCGAACAAAGCTTCCGGCTATTCAGGATACCTTCAAGGCCCAATTAGTTGACGTAAAAAAGTATGAAAAGCTTGCGAAAGAAAAACAAAAGAATGTAGAATCGTATTATAACCAAGGCACAAAAGCACTAAAACCATTGAACGAAGGTGAGCGTATATTTTACAAGAAAAATTTAAGTTCAGAATGGTTTCCGGGCACAGTTGTATCCAAATGTCGAGAACCTCGATCTTATGTGGTTAGTGATGAGAATGATACCCATTACAGGCGATCTCGTCAGCATATTTTTGAATCTCCTATCGATGTTAACGCGGATGAGAATACTCGTAACAGTAATAAACAAAACAATCAATCATCGGAAGAAACATCAGGTACTCAAAAGGACACTATGTGTTCCCCAAAATCATCCGCGAATAACGATCTTGTTACAACTCGCTATGGAAGGCAAGTAAAACCTCCCGACAAATTTACGCATTCCAATTTCAATTAGTATTAATATAAAAAAAAAATAAAACAAAAAACTTTTACTTTTCTTCTACATTACCTGAACTATTGTACGAGAATTATCTAAATATATTAAAAAATTATAATCACGATGAAGTTAAATCTATTTGTTTTTAAACTTATAATATTCTTATTTTATAAATATCTCATGTATCTTCAAAGGGAGATGTTGTGTAATGTATACACTCGTATGTATATTAAAATACCTATGTATTTATGTATATATATATATATCTCTCTATACCATAATCTTGTACTTGTATGATATACACTCTAAGATAAGATATTCCTACTCCTACCCATAGCTGGCTCTTACTAGCCAGTCTACAATAAACTAGTGAACAATCAAGACGTCTTTTATTAATAGAACAATGAGGAGCTCGGCAAGTCGGTCTACGGTCTACAGCTAAGCTAAGAACGGATGGAAAGCTATCAGAAATAGATCAGAATCTGAACGATGACCAGCAAAAGTTTTAAGCTGACTTGCTTAGCCAGGAAAACTCCTACAAATCGTCTGTTCCATGGTGAAAACGTACAATGATATACGACCTTTCTCAACGACAGCATGTACATTGTTTTTTGCTCCCTTACCCCTAGATCAATCTTTACCATTTCTGCCTCAAACCTGCAAACGAATCACAATTAGGTCAGTTCTGGCGGTAATTTCTACGTCATCCGTTGTAGTTGTACAGATTTTTGAAAATCTGGTGCTGGTTTGCGAGTTCCGCAAAATACTCTCAACGATACTGTTGAAGAAATTACAAGACCGATAGGGACCAATCAGTTAAGTGATTACATCGTATTGTATAACAAACAAGATCTTATAGACAATATTAAGCTGACTAACCCTCTTATATTTATCGCAGACTGTAGAGTCTACTTTCTTCAAAATTAGACAGGTTCGATTTGTCCGGCATCCTTTCGCACGAATATATTTTAGAGAGTATTTTGTACGTACTTTTATGTTCCACAGGCCTTAACGGCTCGTGAGCAGCAGCAGCCTTTGTTGAACTTGAATTTGGATAGGGATATCTTCACCTTGTCTAGGTCAGGCGGATGGAATTATTACCCCTTGTTCTACCTGACAGAGAAATTCTGAGCAGTTTAACAGTTTACACAAATACAATATTTCTTTTGCAGTGCCGCTCTATATGCATTCAGTTTTCCAGCTAGGGAATACCACATCAAGGACTCTTTTGTCTTGTTGGCTGTTCTGCCACCCGGTTTCGAGACAAGATGCCGGCTACAAAGGAAGTCAAGCAGCATAACGCGATACTTGATCATGAAGGGCTCTGTCGGGTACTTGCAATTGCAGGCTTTTTAGGTAAAACTTAATCATCATCGTACCTTTCCCACAAATAGAAAGTTCTCCGAGTCAATGTTGACCCCTCGGTACAGTAGGACATCCAGAATATTGGACTCGCGCCCACCAGGTCCCCCTATTGAAATACAGGAACAGAATGTTTGCTATGATGATGTTTATTGTTACAGTTGCAGAATGACGTGTGGAGTACTTATAGCAGGAAACGCGTGTGTCTCTGAAGAACAAAACTGAATGACTGATTTTATTCTACCTTAACCTAGTGTGAAAGAATCACACGTCTAAATGTCAAGTTTATTTACATATAATTCTTATTGTTATATTTATGAGGGGGCATTTCCAGATGTTGCAGATGTTACCTTTCGCCCGTAGCGTGTACGATAAGCTTCTGGCTCTTCGGTTGGTCTCTGCTGATTTTCTGTAACGTTGGGTGTAGTAAATGCTGCTTTCAATCTGTCGATGCTGATGTTGGTCTTTTTCCCTCGGACGTTCACTGTAAAGTATTTGTCGTAACGTTTAATAACTGAGTATAGACCTTCGTATGGAGGTTGTAGAGGGCGGCGAACCTTATCGGTACGAATGAACACTGCTGGTGAGCTAGCTAGTTCATTCTGGATGAACGGTGAAGATTTTGCATGATTAGATGTTGCAGTCGATCTCAATTTCCTCATTTGTGTGCGGGGTAGTTCGACGTAATCGCTTTCTGAAATGATAACGTGTGGTTGTTGTTGTATGAACTCACCTGGCAACCGAAGAGTGTAGCCATATACCATTTCAGCCGGGGTTGCTCTGATCTCTTCTTTGTATGAAGATCTGTAACCTAAGAGTATGAGTGGCAAGACGTCGACCCACTTCTCAGTTTGATAACATTTTATTGCGGACTTTAGTGATCTGTGCAAGCGTTCTATTATGCCATTTGCAGCTGGATGGTATGCTGTTGTTTTGAGATGTTTGACTCCGAGAAGTCTGGTTAGATCTCGAAACAGTGATGATTCGAACTGCCGTCCCAAGTCCGTGGTTATTCTGAGGGGAACTCCAAATCTTGCTATACAGTTGTTAACAAACGCAGAGCTAATCGATTCGGCCGTTATGTTTTCCAATGGGTAGGCCTCCGCCCAGCGAGTGTACCGATCAATGCAAGTTAGGCAGTAGCGATATCCCTTGCATGGTGGTAGTGGTCCAATTATATCCATATTAACGTGTTCGAATCGTTGTCCAGGTGGAAGGTATGTTGATATTGGTGCTTTGTTGTGTCGTTGGACTTTCGATTTTTGGCAGGGTAGACACGATTTAGTCCATGCTGTGCAGTCCTTTCTTAAGTTTGGCCAGATGAACTTGCTTGCTACCATTTTTGTTGTTTTGTTTGCTCCACCGTGGCATAGATTATGGATAGAATTAAACGCTATTTTTCGAAAGTCTTCTGTTAGGAATGGGCGAATACTGCCAGCGGGAACATCGCATAATACTTCTGCGCTTGAGCCTGGAATGATAAACGGTTTTAAAATTAAATTCGTGGTATTATTCATTAATAATTTCTGAAGCTCGTCGTTTTGTTTTTGACTTTCGCTCAGACGATCGTAATCAATAGTGTCTGCCACGTGTATCGCTTCCATTCTTGACATGGTGTCTGCAATGATATTATCTTTACCGGGCATATATCGAATATCTGTCGTAAACTGTGCGAGGAAATCGAGGTAACGGATCTGTCTAGGTGAGGCCTTCTCTTGCTTTTGTTGAAAAGCAAACTGTAACGGCTTGTGGTCTGTCCAGATGGTAAACTCTTTACCTTCCAGCATGTATTGGAAATACCTTACCGCTTTATACGCTCCTAGTAATTCGCGGTCGTATGTACTGTACTTCTGTTGAGCTGCGTTTAGTTTCTCTGAGTAAAAAGCCAGAGGTTCCCACTTGTTGCCGTTTTGCTGTTGAAATATATCACCGAGAGCCGTGCTAGAAGCGTCTACCATAAGTGCCAATTTAGCTTTTAGTTTCGGAAAAACGAGTAATGTTGCGTTGCACAAATGATCTTTACACTGTTGGAATGCCAGTTTGCTTTCCTCCGTCCATTTAATAATAGTTCTGTCATTTTTCTTGTTGCCTACTATCAGCTTTGACAAAAGTTGCTGCTTCTCAGCTGCGTTTGGTAAAAACCGACGAAAAAAATTTGTCATTCCAAGAAAACGTCGTAAGTCGCAAACTCGCTCTGGTAATTTGTAGTCTCGCAATGCTTGAATTCTTTCGGTTGGTGGCTTGACACCTTCTTTGCTGACCTTGTATCCAAGAAATTGTACTTCTGACTGACCTAGTACGCATTTTGGTAAATTGATTACGACGCCGTACTCTCGCAACTTCTGGAACACGAGACGAAGATGTCGATGATGTTCGTGCAAGTCTTTTGATGAGATCAGAATGTCGTCTAGATATGGCCAAGCAAAATCGAATTCACGCAAGATGTGGTCCATAAAGCGTTGAAAGGTTTGTCCAGCGTTGCGAAGTCCAAAGCACATATATACGAATGTATGAATACCAAACGGTGTCGTTATTGCAGTCTTTGGTATGTCCGCAGGCTCGAGAGGAAGCTGGTGGTACGCTCGTCGTAGATCAATCGTCGAAAAAATGGTGCAGCCGTGCAAAGTGTGAATGAAATCGTGCAAATGGGGGATGGGGTATCTATCCGGTTCGGTGATGCTGTTTAAACGCCTGTAGTCCCCACATGGTCTCCACTCCCCGTTTTTCTTCTTAACCATGTGGAGTGGACTAGCCCATGGACTCCGAGATGGTCGGCATATACCTGCGTCGAGGAGGAGTTGAATTTCGGCTTTAGCTGCTCTTAACATTTCGGGTGATAGTCGTCTCGGTCTGGCAAAAACTGGGGGGCCCTTTGTTATGATGTGATGAGTTATATTATGTTGTTTGAGGGTTGAGATAGTCTTGCTGTGTGTAATATCTTTAAACTCGCTTAGTAAGTCCTGGAATGGGAGTGAATGATTAATACAAGACAAATTTTGTAATACTTCCTTAGTGCGAACTACGCTGCAACATTGACTGCTTTTTGTATACCCATCAATTAATTTCCGATGACGCAGGCTGAAGAATATATTGAAGTGGGATAGAAAATCAGCTCCAAGAATCGGGTATGACACATCCGCTATGATGAAAGTCCATGTTAGTTGTCGACGAAGTCCAAGGTTAAGAGTTATCGTTTTTTCTCCAAATGTTTTAATTGTGGTTTTATTAGCAGCGTACAAGCAAACATTCGTATCGACGTTTTTTCTTTGTGACTGGGTTGGTGGTAAGACACTTACATCTGCTCCGGTGTCGACTAGAAATCTGAGGTTAGAGTTCGTGTCGACCACGAGGAGCCGGTGGTTTGCGAAATTCTGTCTGTCACTAACCGCCATTGACGACAGACTTTTCAGTTTAACGATTTGCTGCACGGTTTTCTACAATTTTTTGCTTTTTCACCAAATTTTCGATGATACCAACAAAGTTCGTAATTTTGTTTGGTCGAAGTCGAACGTGAATTTTGGCGCGATCGGGATCTTGCTCGATTTCTCGGGTGATGATTCATTGCCGCTTTTAAAGTGGCAATTTCCCTAGTAAGTTCTGCTAGTTGACGTTCCATTTGAGACGGTGGCTCGTTTGTGGACGTAACGTTGAGCATTGGAGTGTCGTTAACCTCAATAATTTTGTCGGCGAGGAGCGCTACTTTGTCCAGGGCATCATTGCTGATCGATATATTGGATCGAATGTTTGGTGGCAATCTGTTCATCCAGATAGATTTCAGCATACTTTCGTTCATTTCATTTCCTGCGAGGTCACGCATCTCACGCAACAACTGAGATGGCCGCATGTCACCTAACTCCAAGTCTTGTAGCAGTTTCTTGATTCGTTTCTTTTTTTATATCGGGGTCACCAATATGTGGAGTACTTATAACAGGAAACGCGTGTGTCTCTGAAGAACAAAACTGAATGACTGATTTTATTCTACCTTAACCTAGTTTTTCTTTCACACGTCTAAATGTCAAGTTTATTTACATATAATTCTTGTTGTTATATTTATGAGGGGGCATTTCCAGATGTTGCGTATGCCACAGACGCAACAATTTAAAATGGCACTTATTGTTAGATGACCCCATATACCGATGCGGATTAAATGAAGGACTTAATGCTCTTAAGTACACCAATTATCGGTTCTGGTGTGTCTTTGAAACTAATTCGTAGAGACAACACAGCAGAAGTAAACCAAGTCTTAAGTGCGTCACACATTTGCAACACACATAACCGACTTGGTATGAAAATCAAAGGCTACACATTAATCGATCTTAATGATGTAGACTCATACTTAAGGTATGTAACCTGATCTACACTGTCAAAAGTTAGACTTGCTCTTTGAGATCTGATCTATAGATGAAGTCCCATTCTATTTGAGCCGATGAAGTCAGCAAACTTTAATATGACGTTGACTTCCCACCACTGCGAAAAGAAATTTCATGGAATTGAAAACCAGGTCACCTTTGCTTTAAATTAATCAAATTTCGCAACTAAGAACATCACATATTCATTAGGGACACACCCTCCAATTCACTTGATTAGTTCTCTCATTCAATCGAGAACAAAATATAACACCAACGCAAGTATCATAAATTAAAGATGCTCCCAACCCCCACACAGTCCTTCAAATGTTTTCTTCCCAATACTCGTACATGTTTCTCATTCCGGCAAAGAACTCATTCTTTATAAATTACGTGAAACAATAATAAACTGGCCCCCCCACTCTCAGTTGCCCCATCAAAAAATCAGTCAGTCGAAACATCAGTAAATATGCAAGGGCAGTAAGCAAGAACAATGAAGGCGACTCATACAATCCTCAACTAAATGTATTCGAAATAATAATTTGTAATTGTCCAACCGGAAAAGGACATTTTAAGGAGGTTAATACTTCCATCTCATCCCATCCATCACCCCCACTTCCGGCAACCCCACCCTGCCGCCAATATTTATACGTTTTTCGTAGTCCCAGCCAGGCAACATTTACAATTCCAATTGTATGGCAGGATGTACATAAGAGTCCTCTTGTTTGGCCGATCACACTATTCAAGTATGATGCAAGAGTAAACAAAGATACGTACAACGACATTTGGTGCGTTTCTCTTTACTATGTTTCATCCAATTTCAGAGGAAAACATTTTAAAGTTCCGTTGAAATATACGACAACATACAGCAGTACGAGTAGTTCCGGCTTCCGTGTGGAAAAGTTTCAAGTTGTAAGCTGTACGTTGGTGGCAGAGAAAAGAAACAAAGCGAAGAAAGCGGGCGAAAATGTGGGCGAAAAAACCTTTTCCCTCATTTTTCTTCAGTCACGGATGGAATGATAGATAGATATTTGTGTTGTATTGAATGCTTAATGACAGTAAACACAAGAAAGGGTCGGAGTAGAGGGCTCGTGTATTGAGTACATGTGTATGTGTGTTTGTGTGTGATGGTGGTAGATGACCGGGTCAGAGTGTGTCAAGGAAGGTGGCACCATAGGACCGGAATATAGAAAGGCCATGAGTATTCTATTACCACGAACCATTAAATAATTGAAATGACTTTGAGGATTTGGGTAGAAGCGTAAATCGATAAGTGTATTCTGAGGATGATAATGGTTTAAAGGATAACTGAAGGTATTTACTTGAATCATGTGACCCATTAAAGGGGCGACATTTTTGATTTAATTGCCTTTGGAGCGTTTATGAATTAATTTTACGAAGGCTGGAGCTAACAAAAGCACAGTCCTTCAATTTGAGTTGATTGATAGTGATTTCAGATATTTCAATATTACGACGGTACGCATGAAATTGATGTGTTGAGTGTAGCTACGCGTAATTCATTAACACCTGCGGAGGAGATCTTTTTCGAGTTCACCACGCCACCGAAAACGATGAAGCCACACAGTCCTTTGTAAGGGGTCAGTCGTTTATCATCAGTGTACCTTCGTTGACTACTACGCAAAAGATCTAGGGTCAGTCACTGGAGTTTTTACTATACCTCATATTTAACAACAGAGCTAGGCCCTGAAACTTGCCCGTATCTTTGTGTAAAACAATTGCTCAGCATTAATGTTGCCGCAATATTAAAAAAGCGAACCAAGCGATCTTCTAGCCAGGATTTAGGTAGAAGAACTCGTGACAGACTTAGCAAAGATTTTTAGTCGCCTTAGTAGATCTGATAACCTGCTCTTACTGCAGCAACTAATAATTTTCCTTGATTGCTGGCCTGTACGAAGAACTTGCTCAATTGAATACTTTTTAGGTCATAGCAGCCACGTCTTTCTGGAAAATATTAGGTTACAGCTTGGTGTTACCATCAAACACCTGCACTTTACAGAAAGTAAGATCTAACATCGTAAGCTTTATAAATAAGGAAGGTAAGCAGTTCAAAGCTTAAATGCATAATTTACTGCATTGTAATCACTCTCGTCGGCCTTAAAGTCCCGCGATGTGTTATATGACTCCCAGAGGAAGTTCACAGGAGGCTTTTCTCTACCACCTGTGCCTTCAGGATTTTGAAAATTTTCGCTAACTATCTGCTTACGACTTATGCAAAGAATTCAAAAATGTATATAATCTGCTGGGAAATGAGTACATTCTCTTGTAGACCGCTGAAAGTCCTTTTGGTGAGGAAGGAGGATATTACGTAAAGTTTGCTTAGCTATCATGAAATTGAATCAACACAAATACAAAAATCAATTCAAAATGAACCCTTCCTGGGCCTCAATTAACATGGCTCCAGTTACGCACACGAAATTGGATGAGATCTCCTTCCAAATAAGATGAGATCGTCCTATACTGTGTTGTCCCTATGGGTCGAAGTCGAAAAATTGTCGGGGCGGGACGCTGATGTACATGCATTCCAGAAGAACTATCTAAGCCTTCTAAGGCGGGCTTTTTTCCGATAGCTGTTCGCTGTTGAAACGTATCCTTCATTCCCCATTGATGCAAACGGGACTACAAATTACCCGCAGAACTTTTTTCTCGAAGCTCTACAGCATTTCATGCCTTCAAAGTCCAAACAACGAGCGATTAGCAAGACTGATTCTTCGCAGGATTTCCGCGGTGGTGTCATTGTCGAAGTTGATAGCGGAACAGATAAAGTCCCTTAATACCTTTAATTTGTAGATGCACCTATCATTTGTATCATTGTGTATCGCATTTTGTTGACAGAAATATTTTATTTTTCCTTCGTCGACCATTGAACCCATATGTACTCTTACAGCTTTTGCTTCAATAGTCGCAAACTCTTTATGTGTTCATCCCATTACTTCAATGCTGTGTTTTGAAAGATGGCACTTCTAGGGTTGATTTGCTAGTTTCGCACAATTCTTTAAAGAACTATGTTACGAAAATGACTTCGCAACGGATCCCCTTATTTGGCCTTGATGGAGCAGCGTGCATTTTACATCATTCTGCGTAGTCGAATGAGCTTGGCAGGGATGCTAAAACTAGCCATGACGCTGTATATGTAGTTAGTCTCTACAGAGATGCTGTCATATCCGGCCTTGAAATCTGTGAATAGGTGGTGAGTATAATGTAAAAATCTTCGTGCGCGTTCGCATAACACGATAGACACGATTTTATATGCGATGTTGAGGAGACTTGTTCCTCTGGGATCTCAATTTTTTTACGATCGGACAAACAATGTTGAAATTCCATTCTTCGGGCATACTTTTTTGGCTTTGTTTTAAGCAGCTTTGTATGACGGGTGGACGGAAATGTTGTCTGTCTTCGACCAGGTTGAATGATTCATTCGGTCTGATGGTCGGATGTTGTTCGTCATCACCGTTTAACAGTTTGCATAAATTATCTTTCCAGATTCTCAGCACCGACTTTTATTCTACTACAAGGTTTTCTTTTCCATCTTTAGAGATTTCTGTTCGGACTTCACAGCTGTGGCATCTTAGCTTTGTTTATTGTTACAACTTTATAGCTTCATTATTCTGGTAGCACTTCTTTAAGTCCTCAATCGAGAGCTTCTCGTGCTCTTTTCATTTCTTCTGAGAAGCCTGCCGTTTTTATAGGTTTTCTTGTCTGCATTCATCAACAAAACTGTTTTTTTTTTTTGTTGTGGGACATCACCAGTACATCTACAGCGGTCTCTAATCTTTGACAGTGATGACATTGGACTTCTACGTTCGATGATGGCGGCATCGTATTTATCGAGAGATTAAGGGAATAATAGATAGATAAATATCATCATTCGATTGTAGCTGATCGACGTTGAGCTTCCTCATAATGGTGCCATAGGTTTGAGCTATTACGGTTATCCGCATCCGTAGCTTGGCTACGATAAGGTCCGTGTCGGGTGAGCCGGTGGGAACTTTGGAGGAGAACCTTGCGTCGATAGCAATATGATCAATTTGTTTGACGGTTTGTTGATCAGGAAAGTCAGCTAGGTCACTTTATGGATATCAAGGTGTGGAAACTACGTACGTTACAAGCCTAAAGCTCAAGACTTGACGGCGATTAAACGCTGCGACTGCTGTCCCTTGCGCGCCACTTGTCTGTAACATCCTACATAATAGATACCACAGTTATTTTTATTCTCTGTTTACCCGGTCGATCCCATTTTGCTTCTTGGATGGCGGTTATGTCTACTTTATTTATAACAGTAGAGGACCTCGAATCAATCTCAACTAATTATCCGGGCAGCACACGGCCTGTAAGGGTTCGGATATTTCACGTGCAGATTCGAAGATTGCTGTGCTTTAATCGGCTGTCAGGGTCGTCAGTAGTGGATCCGTTGTATCCGAGGAATACTGACTAGTTCGACACATGGTAACTTGCAATTTATGCCTGCATGCGTAAGGAGAAATGGTTATATAGTCTTCAGTAAAACTACAAAACGTAGGGTACAATGTACTTGTAGTAGCTAAATGAATTAAGCAATTCAAGCTGCAGAAATTAACACGTGGTCTTTTTGGTCTGTGCAAAAATTCGGTAACGACGGTTGAATTTGACTGTCGCAGAATGTTGGCAGCAGAGAAGGCGGCTGTGTTATAAAAGCTCTGCTTTCTCTCCCTTGGTAGTTCAAAATCTGAAGGCTGGCAATGATAACAGCAAGAGGCATGTTGCAAACAAATATTGCAAATTACATCTTATTTAACACTTCACGCGTAGTGAAGGTAGAATGTTGATGGCAAAAACTGTGGAATTTTACTTTTTAGGTGTTCTTCTGAACCGATGCTGCTTATGTTGAACTCATCTGTTGAACTCCAGAAACTTTGGGATGGGCTTGAAGAATATCTCAATCTGATGAGAAAGACTTTTTATAGTATGGTTGCTATAGGCATGCATGTGCAACCTAGTCAGGCAGCTATAGATACGGATAGATACATTGTATCAATATAAAAACAATCCTCATGAACAGAAATATGAAAGTTGAAACATCATTTAATCATAGTAGTGATTGGGGGTTACCCATAAAGTTGCACACTCCAAGTTATGTCTTGAAGTGTGACGTTGTGTACAGTCGCCAGCTCTGGTTCCGGCCAAGCAAACAGTGCTATTGGATCTTTACGAATAAGGACCTGGACTGGCGGAAGCCAACAATATCCAACTAATTAGACAAATATACGTTTGTCCCGCAAACGCAGATTAAATGATAATTTATGTTGTGAAGATCACAGGTGTCGTTACACTGCCTTAAACTTAAATGAGCCTAAGCGATCTAGTATCTGTATCACGTTGAAGAAGGTTGACACTGCATATCATTTTGATGAGGGCTGATTACTTTAGACCTTCGTCACTAAAATTAAGAAACAATACTGACTGCTACTTCTGGTAACCATTTACCTACACACATTTGGTAATAATACCTTCGTCTGGCTGTCTGATTATCCATAAGGATTTTATAGCGGCTGAAATTTCGGTGGCTGTTGAAGGTTTTCTCCGATATTTCGGTTAAAATGAAATCCTGTTAGCGAATGAATAGCAAAAGTTTTGTTAAAGGCTTCACAATTGCAAAGTACCTTCCTCCCTTCAGTGGCAATTTTCTTTAAGCCGAGCAGAATTCTATAGAAATGTTCATTTAAAGACTTTCCAGACTTTTCACTCTCATTCTGACCTTGAAGAAATCCTTCGGTATCCAACAGACTCCAACTACATAGACAGAAAAGAAGAAAGAAAAAAGAAGAAATCATTCTCAAATTTACCACGAAACCATTTGTATAAATTTAATCGGGCTACGTCTGAGGGAAAATTATTTGGAATAGCTTTTCCCTTGTCAGCCCGCAATTTCAGCTATCTAACAATTCACGGCCAAATGAATATATTTAATTTTTGGCATTTATATGGCCCCAGCACTAGAATATGGCGTTCTTCGTACCCGTACCCTTATAAAGAGTGTGATATATGTGTGTATTATGGTCATTTGGCTTACAGCCACAAAGTGCTTTAAGCCATTCGCAAATATTTTCGTGTACTAGTACTATTGTCCTCGATTTTGGGTGGCAATGACAACGTGTGCGCATCATGTTTTTCCAAGTGTTTGGCTTTTATTTTCATTTTTGAAAACCATTTATTCTTCCCGTTATTGGAAAATAAGAAAAAACAAAACAAAAAAAGATACAAATACAAATGTAATGAGGACACTAGTGTGGAAGTCCTTAATTGATGTACTTCGCCTTGATGCTTTAAGTGCTTTTTCCCTCACACAAGGATGAAGGTACATGTTATATACAAAAAAGATATTTCTCGACCAAGGGAAAATCGTTTTGGATACCATTTTGTACTTGTTTTGTCGTTTAGCACAAAATCGAAATAAGGGCAGGGGATCAGATTTTGTAGAGCGCTGGTATTTGCCATTTACGAGTAGTTGTGGATTTGAGTTGGTAAATATTGATTCTCAAAAAGTGTAAAGTGTTTGCTGTACCTAAAAGCTAACCCGATTGTCAACTTTCGGAAATCGACCCCTCATAGAGCTGGCTTCTGCAGAAGGAAACTGTGGAAACTATCACATTATATATGAATTGCAGCATCGGTTAGAGGTACTTTAACAGTTTTTCGAAAAATATTGGTTGTTGGTTTTGAACCACAGTTCGGGTACAATTTTTGACATAGTCACAGAAAATTAACACCTAGTATTTGCTCAAAAGGTCTTAGTGCCGAAATGATATCTCTAAATTTTGAAATAAAACTTTCTGCGCTCCTGTCGAAACCACAAAGACGGATGTTTCTCATTTCATCATACCATGAAAAATTTTTCGGAGGAGTGGTGCCTCTGTCATTTTCTAAAAACGATGTCAAATGTCATCTTCAGTGGTTGCGATGCAGTTTCCATATTTTGCGATTTTGTTCACCATGTCGTCAAGAGAGAAATGAAGAAGGCTTTGTTCAAAAAATTGGCGTCGACTAGTTGATTTTCCGCACAAAATGGTATATTTTCCGCATTGAATCGAAATTTCTGGATCTTCGACTCTTGAGGCACCCACATCGGCAATATTTTTAGTTAGCAGGCATTACAGGACACACCTTAGCGATTTGTCTGGTATATATTACAGAAGCACAAATTGGTAGTTGACGATCCATATCTGGAGTGTAGATTAATCTGCGCAAAACCTGTATCTCGGGTGAACTGGACTGGACTGGGCCTGATGTAACATCTTTTAACTTTGACGAAAATACTAAATCATTGATACCTAGACTAGAGGACCTTTGAAGTGGTTATGTAAAATAACATTATTGCATGTATAACTGACGTTAAGACAAATTCAACTATGGAGTCGTCGAAAATCGCAAAAGTCTTACCCATTGTTGAAAAGGCTAGCTCAACAATTTCTATGTAATTTTAGACCAATTAACATATTGCCATGTTGATCAATCTGGTTTTCGAGCTAACCACAGTAGTTTCTAATTTCTCGAGGAAATTAGACAAGATTTCGACAAAGGTTAGCAATTTGAAAAAATTTAAAATTGTTTAACAAAACATGAAATATGGTGCTGGAATCTTAAGAACTTTTCGGATTCAATGACAGGGCAGTACGACTTCTTTACAATTTCTTCTCTGGAACGAGTTATATCTGACGAAAAACTTTCAATCCTAAAACCTATTTTACAAAGGGTACCTCAGGGATCGATATTGGGACCGATCTTATTCTATCTGTTTATAAATGACATACCATCTGTATACAAGAACTCATGATCAGTGCATCTATGTTCAGTTACATTTAGCTCGCCTAATGAAAGTCCTAATGGATCTTGGTTCCCGACTTAATGAGGATTTAGAGCTTATAATGAGATGGTCGTTGATATATTGTCTTAAGTTGCAATTCATACCGATTTGATGGCTCTATAAAAGCAAGTTAAGATCTGAGGAGTCTGTAAGTAAGCAGACACAGGAGCTTAACGGTGAAAGTGCAAAAGAGCCGGAAACTCACAAAGGGAGCTGAGTAAAATTATTTTTTGTTTCCACTAAACAGCTGTGGATTCGCGTAAGATATTCTCCCATGAGCGAGCTTTTTGTAGAACATTCCTCTTCTCCGACAATTGACTGATCTCAATGTTTTCGACGTCAGTTGCAATTTGCACATTTAATAAAATCATAATTGGCGCAATTGGCAGTTTTATGAGAGCTAGTGCAGCATGCACAATAGGTTTTTATGTGGCAGTTTTTTTCGCCATGGCCATACATTTGACAGTTTCGGCATTGTGTTAGCTTACCTTTTTGCTTTCGATGGTAGTTCCAGCTAACTTGAGTGTGCCCAAACATTTTTTTTGAGGTCACTTCCTTTAATCGAACCATTTTCAAATGAGACTAAGAAAACAAACTAGTGTAGTAGTGTTCGTACTTTTTCGTAACTTTTTCAACTCCAGAGTATTTTTAGCGTCTGTGAATAAAGATGGAATGTCAAATAGCTCACTTTCGTAGATGAAAGATTCCTTTACTGAGAAGAGAAAATCTCCAGGAACCTAACAGATTTATAGATTTTGTTTCTGACAGTTCAGTTAAGGAAACACCTATATTGTTTCAACTACAATTTAATCTATTGTCATTTTAGTCATATTTGGTATCTTTATTTTACTTCTTTCATATCATTTGTGGCCATAATGACTACAAGTAGGTCTTTATGTACACATCTAGGAAGCGAAATAGAATTATTCTCTCCCAATTTGTGGTCACCAAAATCGTTTCCTAATCTAAAACAAACTTTTGAGGAAATGTTTCAAACTCCCACAGCTTTGAGTTGCTTGATCCGCTCCCCCACAAATGGATCTGATCAAACTCTAACCAGAATTTGGTTTTATGATGACCTCATCAACTTTTTAAAGTCTCGTTAAAACACTGAAAAAATATCAATCAAAACCAATCACTTTGTGTGGTTAGTCCAGAAATTAGGAACCATCGCACGTGGCGGTGTCTCCCACTCTTCCGCCATTATTCCATCCTACGCATTTCAAAGTTGAGTTGCAAGAGTCGTCATCTTGAGTGGAGACTTCCCATGCTATGGCTTTTCTTGCAACTGCCTTTGGCCACCCTATTTCATTGCTACGGCTCGGCTATTATGATAAAAACTTCTATCCAAGAATCATAAAATGCAAACTGTGTTGAATTTCAAGTTGCCAGTCAGAAAAGTCTCATTCGGCAGTACTGGCCATCCAGCACCTACTTGTTCTCCGTCAGATTTTGAGATTTGTTTTTTTTTGTTTTTCAGAAATGGATTTTAGAGATTATTTCTTCTTTTTCTTTATAACTACTCGTATTTTGTGTTTTTTTTTTTTGTCTGTTTTGTTTTCACATTTTCTATTCCACTTGCATAAGTCTGTGGGGAAGGCGGTTAGGATGGTCTGTGCCCGGCTAACATTCATCTGACAAACCGGAAGAAACTCAAAAAACTTATTTCCAAAACAATCCGATGGCGTGTTGCCACAGCAAACTGACAAAAGATTGTTGTAGTGATGCTATATAAGCATTTTGGTCTGATAGTGTTATAAATTTTCGAAAGGGATGACGCAAATAAGAAAGTTTCTCCTCCTGTTGTATGACCAAACGAATATCTTCCAAGCAACACCATCTAGATACTAAATAGATAGCAACTGTCGAATTTGAATGGACATGGCGAAAGACAATTAAAGGGAAGGGCTTTGGGAATATTGTATTCTGCAGATGGTAAGCAAAACAAACAAAAACATGCAAAACAATCACTGGCGTACATGGAAATTTTAATGTCCTGCGAGGTTGCATTCGAAGAAATTTCATTGTAATTTGTTTTCTGCATGTAACAATACCAACAAAAAAAAACTCCTCTACGAGTATGAGGGTGTTTCATTCCATTTAAGCAAAAAAGAGAAACACATCCTTATAATACCAGGAAGACCACATCGGGTTGGAATTACTCTTTAATTGTCCTGCAACAAGCAAATGCATGTGTAGGAATGTTTGTTTTCTCTCAGTGTCGACTCGCACAGCGTGAGTAGCAAATAAACCGTGAAGACTTACATACTCGTATATCGAATGCTGAAGTACTCCGAGATGTTTTCGTTTTAGATTGTGTAGCTTTGGCTTCGATATTGCATTTCACCGGAACATATCGTATAGTGGATTTAAGTCATACAAAGTACGTAGATATGGATGGATTTGATTGCATTGACAGATTTCCTAAAAATACTTTTACATATCCTTCTAAGAATATGTAATAAGAAAATTGTTTAGTGTTTGATGAAGTGTATCCTTGCAGACTAGATCGAATGATTTTGTAGAGAACCTGTTAATACATAGGACCACATGTATACTTTAACATCAGGAATGCCGTAATATTTTATAAGAATCGTACTCCATTGTGGTTTCTATTCCATGATGGTAAATATAGTTCAACTCGACCAATTTAATTTGAGCCCTTCGACAGCTTTTCTCCATCCACATGTGAAAGTATTTTTCAGCCTTCTTTCGTATTCTTTCAGATCTACTTTCTCTTGAAGCTTGGTGCTCAATGATGACTGCATGTTTTTCGTCTTCATGGTGACCTTTCATTTGAAAAATCCAGCTTTGCAGCCTCCACTCTAATCTTCGTACTAAATAAGGCTTCCTTTCTTATGTATTTGACGGTTACTTCTATTTTTAATCGGTAAGTAAGGACTCTGATTCTGATGTAGATGCTGTTAACGATGCTTCTAATAGCTCCATGGAAATGTCATTCTGCCGCCTTATTGATTTGGAGTCACATCTCAGCTGAAAAATAAGGTTTGAAAATTGTGTTCAAATAATATTACTTTAATAATCGAAGGCGCTACAGTCCGAATAGAACAAGGTCTGACGGGGTCAATCATTCGAATTCTATAGTTGCCTACGTTCAGTCTTATATGCGGAGTTGATTCAACCTCATATAAGCTCAATATAGTTTCTCATATATCATCTTCCCACCCTCACCTTCCGCTTATTCAACGCCTGATGGTACCGCAGCAGAGAGGATCAGGTCTCAATTCCAGTGGAGGGTTGTCTTACTGAACAGAAGAAGAAGTGGTCGAAGGATATAAACTTGCTATGTTATTATTTCCTTCTAGGTGCTGAATTGTAGTGGAAGAATGATCAAACCTAGCAACGTGAGAACGAAGAGACACAACTTATTGAGTTGCTTATGCAGGTCAGTGAGGAATCTTGAAACAAGTTTTGTACCATAATTCTGTTATAAGACCACTTTAGGATCAACATATTCAGACTGGTTCACATCTCTTTTGTGATCTAGGTGTAAGGAGTACTTCCTTTAAGGTTTCGTCGTGTTTACTTTAACCTAAAACTGTAAGAAAAATTATCATTTTACAACCAAATATTATTGAAAAAACGATTCGTAGCCTTACCTGCTGAATTATTCATTCATTGTATAGCACAGGCAAGCTCCAATCCAAGAAGCACAGACTCTGTAGCGTCAGCCTTTTAACAAAAATAAAAATAAGAATAAATAAATATATTTAATTGTGGTGTTCTATTTGTGTCCCCTCATTGTACCAAATCCAATAATTTTACCCCTTTTCAAAAACAGACCTTTTCCCCTCCCAATCTATCAATTGGTCCTACTAATCTCTCTTTCCGAATTTACAATAAAACCTAACTCTATCAAACGTCCCACTATTTTCGAATTCCCTCATTCCACTTTCTTCGTAGGCTCACTCTCTCCCTGTGTTCGTGTTACTATGGTGTATATGGTATGTCTCTTTTGTCGTAGAGAGTTGTGTTGCCCATTGTAAATCCAGGAGGAGGTGGTGGCAAGCTTCGCTAAGGAGATAGATCGTGTGGGAGACAGGTTATTATAGGTATAAGTTTAGGCATGAACCCACAGTTGAAGGGCAGAGATTAGAGTGGGGAATAGAAATAGAAATTGAATAGAAAGAAGCAAAGAAATGGGACATTTTTTTTTTACTTAGAGAACGAGACCAATTATATAGGTCAATGGCCTTTACGGGTTTTGATCAGCTGATGGAATCAGCAGATGAAAATTTTTTTTGTGTCTCTGGGGATATAGCGACAAGGTCGTGTTGGGTGGGATTTTTTTTCCCCCATTTTGGGAGTTAAAAGTCGAGAGAGTCGATGTCTGAAAATAGAGCGACAAGGTCGCATTTGATTCGGGTCCTTTTTCAGTTTTTTTTACTTTGGAGATTTTGTCGGCGCGAAAAGTGGTTACACAAAATAAAAAAGGATTTTATACAGTCTGCGCGAGAAGTGTTGAAACGAAAAAAAAGAAAAGGATTTAAAAAGGTCGGCGCGAAAAGTATATTCGCGGCCATATTCCTTCTTTAAACACCCTTTAAAGAAAAAAAAAAAAAAAAAAAAAACTGGAACCCGTTCGCCAACAGTCGGTGAAACTTCTCCCCGGGCAAAATAAGAAAAAACAAAAAAAATAACGCAAAGTGCCGCGGTGCAGAAAAAAAAAAGAAAATTGAACTACCCCTATCCACCCCCCCATTACACCTACGCGGTGCCATTTTTTTTTTGTTACCGGTGCAATAATGACAACCCATAAATAAGCTGGTGATCGAAAAGTCCTTGCTGGTGTGGTGCAAATTACAAAAATAAAAACACAAAAAAAAAATAAAAAATCGTAGTGCGAGATACGATTTCCCCATATACTCCTAAAGCTGCATCGCTTGCAAGAGGTGCTCCGCGGGACAACCACAACAACAATAACAATTTTTTGAAATTGTTTAGAGTAAGGTTAGGGTTAAGCGAGTTTTTTTTTTCTTTTTTGAATTTTATTTAAATATAGTTTTGAGCGCGCAAAAAAAAAAAAAAATATTGATCATAAAGCGATTCTTCAAAGTGCTGGCGCCAGAACTACGGGGGATCCATATATCATCGGTAAGTTTTTCATAAATTCAAGTTTCCCTTTTTTTTTTTTGGCTAGAATAATAGTAGCCTTACTGTTTTTTTTATTAATAAAATTAAACAAAAAAAACAAAAAAAGGCTTGTATTAGTTATTAAGTATTTCGTGTGTGAATTTATCTTTTTTTAATAAACCCTAATGAGTTGAATTAGTCTTTTTTATTGTGATAATGGAGTAGGCTTAAGGCAAGTGGTGTGTGGATGGGCGGACCGACCGTCCTTCGATGGGGCGACTGTGACCGGACGTGACGCACAAACGATGACGACATAACAAATATGACGTGACTGACTTTCCGCTGATTGTTTTTTTTTACAGGTGGCGACTGGGAGGAATTTCTTTAGGGGCTACCATTCACAGATCTGGCCAGAATGGTAGCAATTGGTCGCATCCAAATGCGATACGGGTGGGTTGGCCATCCTCAGCCAAAAACACCCGGCTTATTTCAGGTCGTGACGAGCTGTTATCGCTGTGTGACCCTGGGACATATTATTCGGTGTAGGGTACATAGGGTTAAGTTAGCTTTAGGTTTAGTTATAAGTCGTTAATTAAGTTCGGTAGTTAGGGATTAGGTTAGAGTAGGTTTAGTTAGCTACATCGCGCGAGTCCCGGTCTTGCACAGTGGTGATGGCACACAGATGTGATCCTGCTGTTTCTTTTCTTCTGTTTTTTCTATCATCTTTCCCTCCTCCTATCTTTTAAGTCCGTCCGTGAAATAACGTAGCTTTCTCCAGGCTATCTTTGTTTTCTCTTTTTTTTATAACCCGGCACGAAAACAAAAAGGTAAGTTGAGTTGCGATGCACGGGGTAGTGGTAAGAACCTACCCAACCCGACGAGCTAGAGCCGAGCATCCGCGAGCGTGCCACTGCCAACTACTCCTGCATCATGGATGCCTCCGTGGCCAACTGACTCCTTACAACTCCTAAGAAGACCAATCTACAAAATTTATAACAAACTGCACTAAATTGTACACATACCGATTACTTACTCAGATGGCAACAGTCCAGGTTGATTCTGGACCTGTACAACTGTTGTGCATTCCAAGATAATTTAGGGTTTGTTCTTCTTTTGCGTGCCACCTAAATTTAAGTCCACTGTTATCCCGGGTAGACATCAAAGACTTTTCGGAATGGAGAATTAATATTCACACTCGCTCCACACATCTTCAGCTCATACTACGTACAAAGGACAATGAGTTTTAAGTAATTGTTGTTGAGTCCTCTCGTAATACGGTAATCAAAGGGAATAAGTTTCCACTGCTAAAGATGTACACAGCAACATAACTGCCTCTAGAATCACCAACTAACCCAGCGAGAATACATCCTACGAACTTATCCAGCACCAGGATCCGACTCTCGCTAATATCTCGTTGGAGTTAGATTTGGTGGTGAACTGTCTTATGAGAAGGAGGTGCGAATCGACTAAAACAAAAAGATTCGACGTTTGGAAGCCTAAGACCGCTCGAAGAAGACAGTTTCCATAGAGAACATTTGGTTTCGAAAATCTCTACTAGAGATGACAACAATTATTCCTATCATCATTCAGCTGGAAGACTCGTGGTGTCCTGAGTAATTTACCTGAACTCGTACCGAATATCGAAAAATTTATGAGATGCTAGTATCATCATGTTCCGTTACTTAAACCAGCTGTCAGGGTTTTTGAAGTAGAGATGGTGGCTGAAGAATTCATACCGCCACTTATGTATGCATGTGCTAGATTTCGCTGTGATTTAATGATGAATGGCAGCCAGGGCATGTAGCAAAATAGAAGGCATCCAGATCGACGCTGCAAAGGAGTTTTAGACCGGTACGTTAGCTCTAAGAGCCAAAATTTAAGGGGTTCGCTCGGCTTCTCTGAATAAAAATAAAAGAGCACGTAAAGCGCGGGACCGAGAGTTAAACGCACTATCAAAATATGAATGTAATTCTCTAATAGCGAACAAGAGGTTCTGCAGGCTATTAAATGATGATTACGATTAATATTCCGCTCAGTCGGAATAAACCATTCAACCTGAACGATTTTGGCAACGATTTCGTCCAGCCGATCTCGACGAATTGAGGATAGACGTAAGTCTTAATATAAGTTATGGACAACAAACGACACGATTCTATTGCAGGTTGAAACCCAGCAACAGCAAGCTGGTCACACCAGTTGAGCTAGCAACAACAGAAGCTGGAAGCGCACATATTTACAGTGCAACAATACCGACACCGTTTGGTGTGAGAGAAACCAACAGTACAGCAATAACTGGACCGGCACAGTTGGCAGGCTGAGTGTTGGCAAGAAGTCAGTTCTTGTGATTCAGAGTTATAGAACGGTGGCATAAATAAGTTTCAGTTTCCTCATAAATAAAGGAATAAATATAATTAAATTAATAAATTGAATATAAATCAACAACTCGTATTTCAATCTTATTAACTTATATTCTCCGCCGTACTATGTAATCACCTAACGCCATTTGTCAACCAATTTGTTGCTTCTTTGTATTTGTCCATTGTAAGGTCACCTATGACTGCGTATATTCAGGAAAAATGATTCCTAACTACGTTCGGTATTCGCATCCCTATTAAATTCGTACGGATCCGCAGGACATGGAGAAGGTCGTTGTTTCTTGATCTTTGATGTCAAATGAGACTTCCAATGAGGCAATCCACTTTAATGTGATTTGCAAGCCAACATCTAAGGCGCAATATTTCAGAAGTGGGAACAACTATATATTAATGACAGAGAAAGGAAGTAATTATGTGCTATGACTGAGAGAAGACACGAAAAATTAACGACTTGGACAAAACTTCCGGAGAGACAGGTATATATATCTTCGATGTACTCAAGGAGTTTGCTATTTAAGCTCCGACACCACCTTAGAAATCTTGTCAAGAGTAACTCTTTCTAATTGTTATTTATGGCTTCAAAAAGGAAAGTAAAATCCTCTATTAGTCAATCAAAATATAATACGTTGACCATCCCAGTCCTCGTCCATTGCGCAGGGGCATGTAATGGGTGCCCAGATAGTAATGATGGTTTTTCCAATTATTATGTTACAGCAGCTGTCAAAGTTACCAATGTCATCGAGCTGTCAAAATATTCGTACGATTTGCCATTTCATCATGCATCGTTTTACGCTTGCCGAACGTGTGGAAATTATAAAAAAATATCGAAATTCCTGCTCAGTTGTAAATACGCAACGTGAATTTCGTCGTGAGGTTGGTCGTCATCATCGCGCAGTCAATTGGTTGCACCGCTGTAAAGCTTGAGCGTGAGTATACTCTTTTGTATCTCTTTAAAGCACCAACCAGACAGAGACTGGTGCGAAATAAAGAAAACATTGCGGCCGTAGCGGCCAGTATCGAAGAAGACCCAGAAATGTCAATTCGGCGCCGATCAGCTGCATTGCGTTTTTCATAGAGTCAACCCAGCTTATTTTGTGGTTGGATTTGGTCCTACATCCATATAAGATTGAGTTGGCTCCAGAATTGAAGCCAGATGACCATAAACAATGCCGAGAGTTCGCTAATTGGACGCAGGAAATGTTGGCCGGAGATCCGAATTTTGGGCAAAAAATCAGCTTCTCGGACGCGGTCCATTTTTGGGGTCAGCTCAGCTATGTCAACAAGCAAAATTGCCATTATTGGAGCGAACACAATCCACAAGTCAATGCATACACAAAGATTGACTGTTTTATGAAGTTTATGGAATGGCGGCATCATCGGGCTATATTTCTTTAGAAAGGAAGAAAGACACTGTTACAGTCAATGATCTCAAGTATGGAGCGATGTTTAGAGACTTTCTGTGACTGCATTACATGTCATACATGCGACGTAACGCCCGAAGTTGTGAAGAAGAAATCTCACAGCGAGCGCTCATCAATTAGACGCCGCGATCATGCGATTTGACACAACTCGATTATATTCTCTGTGGCTACGTCTTTATCTACGCTGACAAGTCAACTATTTGAGACGAGTTTGAGGCCAACATTCGGCACGCTATTGCCGGAATAACGCCGCACATGTTGGACCGAATCATCAGAAATTGGACCGACCCCTTGCAGCTACTGCCAGCGAAGTCGGCATCTGGTCATATGAATGATGCGCTGTTCCACACATAATGGCATGAATGTAGCTGTAGCTTTAAAATAAAGCCATAATCACTTTTATATCCTACACCGTTTTTGTTTTATTTAAATTTATGTATTATATATTTTTCTGCTCATTTCAAGAAAAGTCTGCTTCGAGTGATTCACAATCCTGTATACAACGATGGTGAGTGAAGCAGGAGATTTAATATAGACTTTAACAGATTGTACAGAAAGGCGAAAAAAGTACACTGTAGTAGAGAGAAATGCAGAAAAACAGATTTCTTGAAGCGAGTGGCATTAGAAATATTTCTTATATTTATTGTTAATGAGTTCCATAACTTAATTGAATAGATAAAAAGGTTGTCGGGATAGGTTGTTGTATCGATAGCGGGATGGAATAAGCAAAATTTCTATTAGTTATTACATTGTGAAACAAAATACAATTTCTAGCGTCAATATAAAGTTTAAGGGTGATTCCAAGAGTAGTGTGACATATGATCGTATTTACGAATACCGTACACATACCGTACAAATCAATGCTACTGTAATAACAGTTTCAACACACGTTATCGTTGGTAAAATTAAACTTTTGACTGGTTTTCTTCTAGTATCGATGGAACTATGTAAGTAAGATTGGCTGTTGGAAATATAACCCACTTAGGCCTATTGGCCCATTGTGATGCCACATCGATCTATGATCCTCTTAGTAATGAAACGAGTTTGAGCTTACGATAAAGCGAGGGAGACTTTTTACGTCTATATTTTTTAGATCGTTTAGGTCAATGTAGAAGAAAGCTCCCAAGTGAAGTTTTCTTTTCTGGGAGAGAGCTGAACATCTACAGCTTAAGTGGAGGATTGTCTCCTCTTCCTCCGAAAAAATGGGTATATCCTTCGTAGATATCACGTCTTTCTTCAGCCAGGACAGAGCTTCTTTACTCGTCAAAATTTCCACCTGGCACACGCTACAGTGATTTGGAAAGTGGAAAGAGAGGCCTAGATTTAGCTTATCTGAGAAAACACCGCCACCAACCACGCTATCGGTTTTAGTACTAAGGTATGGTGTAATCGATGTTCTCTGTGAGGATTCCTAATGTATTAAGAATGTTCCACGTGGCTAAATGAGTTATTCGTCCACTGTGTAATCGCTTTAAGGCGAATAGCTGCAGTCGCAGCTACTTGCTTGCTGAACATATCGAGGGGTGTCAAATGAAACTGCCGCAAACTGGTCTTATGATCGAGATGTATAGAAAGTGGGTTATGCGAGGTTGAAGGCCCCATTTGAGATGGGAGTAAAACTTGCAGTTTGTCAATAGTTTGCTGAGACATCCATTTATTCGTCTAATTACATTATTTTTATGTTCACAACCCGACAAATTACTCGTATGACTTATAACTAAGCCAAGGTTAGTCACTGTTTTAAAAATTTGTAGGTTATTTCCATAATTTATACTGGATGACTTTACATATAGTTGGATTAGGAAGTTTGTTTTCGATCAAAACTATATGTTCACAAGATCCTCATTCATATAATTTGCAAGCTCGGTTATATTATTGATTGGTCGCGCCGCGTAGAGCTGCACTTCATCAGCATAGTGGTGTACCGAGATATGCTTGAAAACAGATGGCAAGTCATTAATGAACAACGTGAACAAAATTGATCCATGCGGAACACCTTGCTGCACTGGCAAGACCGATGAGAGAGAATTAGGAGTAACAACGCCTCGAAACCTGTCAGTTAAAAAAAATTTTAATAAGCTTGCTTCACTATTGCCGAAACAAATCTTATATTTTAATTTGTACCTTTATATCATCCAGTGCGTTGACGTTGCGTAGAAGTGAAACAGCTGTGTTTAGCTCTGAAAAAAGATTGTTCCGCGTAGAGTAGGCAGGTGTTGGAGTACAAGTTTTACTATGAGCTTCTCTAAGACTTTGGACAAGCACGGTGAAATGCTGATCGGTTTGTAGTCTGCAGCAGTAATCAGAAAAGCGTTTTTAGCATCCATCCCTCACCAAGAAAAAATGCAGCAGAAGAAAATCCCATCTCGGGGACACGAGCATATGGAGAGGGATCTCAATCAACTTAGCACGTGACATTATAAGCCACTAACCAATAACTGCGTGACTGGATATTGGTTTAGTACCAGGCTCACTCCAGACTTCCGCCCCAGTCTGGGAGAACTTGGCTTTTATCTGAAAAACAACAGGTTAACCCTGCTCAGAAAATGAACATGTTAGTCAGTTTCAGTTTCAGTTTCAATGCATTTTATTTTCTTACTAATTAACTCTTACAAACAAAAAATGCTTAAATGCTAGCTTACAATTACTTAACAGTCTTATACTAACTTACTGGCCCCACACAGGCACTCTAAGCTACTCTAAATACTTATATCTATGTCTTTCGACTTTACTTACATTTTATTTAGAATTATTTATATTGTATACTTAAAGCTAAGAAAAAATATTGTTAACAAAAAACTTAGCCTATGGATGTAATTTTTTATTTTTTATAAAAACTTAATATCTAACTTAAAATAAACCTTAGTCTACTTAACCTACATACACAAAACACACATACACACACATAGACATTATACATAATTATATACATACATTAGTATACACCTTTGTATATACTAATATATGTATATATTTCTTAGATGCTAACCTAAACCTATGTAAGCTGGCCATCGCTATTTACAAGAGAAAACAGATTGGTCAGCTCTGCCTCATTAGTAAGGCTGGTCCGTAATTGACGGAAACGACGACGAAGCATCTTCTCCATCATTCAACCACCAGAAATGCTGGTGCTGCCGAACGACATCCCTCTTATCGCGATTCCCCACCGCCCTACTGAACCGGAGGCGATCCACACTGCCGTGTGCGACGTCAGCTTAATTACGAAGTTGTCCACTCTTATTAGGTTCGCCCTGTTGTAAAGGACCTCATTAGGATAAAATTTTTTGTACTCCGACTCTGGTGTTCTGTACAAGCGAAGACAGGCCCTAAGACAAGCCCTCTCAAACACCCGAATCTTTTCCATTAAGCTTGCTCTCACGTTGAACCACACGGGACAACCAAATACCAGCATGGGCCTAATAAGGACCATGTAGCAGATTACCTTTACCCTCGCATCGAGTTGGCTGCTATAAAACAGTCTCTTTGTAAGGGCAAAAGCACCTTTAGCTCTGGCCAGAGCAGCATCTACATTTTTGCCAAAATACAGAAACTGATCTAGCCAGATTCCAAGGTATCTGACTACATTTCGACAGGCAAGAAGTTGTCCGTGTTGTCCAACGATAGAGAACTTTCGCCAATTTTTTCTGGTATCCCTAGAGGCTCCAGACAACGGCGTCCTAAAGAGAATGGTTTCCGACTTCTGAAAGTTGATTTTCAACTTCCAGTCATCGCAAAATCGTCTTATCTTATCGAAGTCACGCTGCAAGAGAGTATTAATGACCTCGATTTTTGGACCTGTTCTGTACGCTACCAAATCGTCTGCGTACGCAATAGTATGGGAAAGTGAACCTATCAAGTCGCTTGTAAAAATGTTGAAAAGGATCGGCGAATTGACCGCGCCTTGCTGAAGACCATTTTTAATTTGAAATATTCCAACAGAAGTCACATCGCCATTTTTCACGATGAACTGTCTGTTGGTTAGCATATTATAAAGAATGTACAAGAGTGGTTTACTGATCCCCAGCCTAGTTAGTTTATAGAAAAGACCCTCTAACCATACGGTGTCGAAGGCCTTCTCCAAGTCAACAAGGCAGGCACCAGTGCATTGTTTTTTGCCTTTATTCCATTGGATATCGGACACCAGTTTAGACGCGGCATGTGAGATATCATGTCCCGCCTTAAAACCGAATTGATTATCCGGAACTATATGTTTGTCCTCAACCCACCTAGACAGAGCTCTATTGATTACCTTTTCAAAAACCTTACTGATATTCGGAAGGAGACTTATCGACCGGAGATTCGCCGGATTGGATATATCCTTTCCCTTTTTGGGGATGGGTTGAACCACCGCCGTTTTCCAATGCGCTGGATAATGTGCATTATTCATTGCATTATTAAACAGGGTGGTGTAAATGTCCACCGCTTCTAGAGGAAGATGTCGAAGCACGATGTTCGGAATGCCATCGGTCCCCACTGATTTCTTAGCCTTGATTGTGTCGAAGATCTCATGGAGTTCTTCCTTCGAAATGAATGGGGGTAGGTCACCCTCTCTGGCAATGACATTATTGGCCATATTTTCGTCGTTGAACTGGGTGAAACCAGAGCCTTCGGATCGCCAGTTCCCCATTTCATTTCGAATGTAGAAGTCGTGCACCAAGACGCGATTGTCCAGGTCATAATTAGGACCAATGATATCAATGGCCTTGTATACTTCCTGGAAAGTCGCCCCTATGGTCTCAACTTTCTCCTGTGGATCCTCGATCACAAAGAAGTCGTCATCATCAGCGGCCTCATTTGGATCAATGCCTGCTATTGTCAGTAACCGTTCGTTGTCTGTTGTCCGGGCTATTTTAAGACACTGAAGGTCGTTTTGATTTTTTCTCCGAAATAGTTTATTTATTTGCGGAAACATATTCGGGTTGCTGGTGTTTACAGCCCGAACCTTGTTGTTCCAATACAAACTTACAGAAATTCTGTAATTTTCTTTTATTAGCGTTTGCACATTTTTAATCGACGACTTCAGTGTCCTAATTTCTGGGTCTTGTCTGTCAGTTAACTGTCTGTACAAGTTTTTAAGTCTTGTCAGAAGTCTACTTTTCTGTCGGTGCAGTGCGTCAATAGTAGGAATGCGGAACAGGTCTTCGTTAGTCGTGCGTCGATACCGCGGTATTGTAGTGTCCATAGTTTGTTTAATTGTCTCGTCCATTTGTTTTAGGTAATTGTCGATCTCCTCGTTTGACAAATTCCTATTGGACGGTGGGCGGAGCGTGTTCGAGGAGAGTGCTCTTGTCAAGGTTGCGGAGAAGCGTGTCCATCGAGTCTTACTGTAGTTGTAAGAATATTTTTGGACAAACTCCTCCAATTCCGCAATTTCGTTAGGAACTGTAATTTCGGTGCTAAAACCGCAATGGTCGCTGTCATACACGAATGTGCGCAGACAGTTTAATGTTTGTAAATTCGTACCTGTCAGTCGTATACGTTCGTCGTACAGCAGTAGATCCAAATAAGACCCGCCTCTGGGAAACGACGGGTTATCTGTCGCTTTAAGACCGAGTCTGTACATGACATCGTGCTGACCCCACCAATCGAGTAGTAGGTTCCCTCTAGTATTTGGCAAATTATTTCCCCAATCTCTGTGTCTAGCGTTGAAATCCCCGCCGATTATAAAATAATTCTCCCCCGATTCCAGCCTCAGAAGTCGAAAAAGCGTGTCGAGCTCTGTAATGAATAGGGTGGATTGTGAAGCCTCAGGTGCATAAAGAGAGGCCAAGTACAGCCGCTTTCCACTGCGGAGCGGGATGTAAATGACGACTGCCTCCAACACCCGGAACCTGCGCAACACGCCCTTGTACACTCTGTGAAATTTTATACCTTCTTTAATGAAGATCGCGACACCGCCTCCACGTTTGGATCTGGGCCGGTTTCTTCTTCGAACAATATAATTATTGTACTCCAGTTTGTGCTTATCGGTTAGCTTGGTTTCGCTAGCGAAAAGCACATCAGGAGTTTGGTCTTGTAGCAATTTAAACATCGTGGCTCTTCGTTCGATCCTAATCAATGAATTCACATTCACCGCAAGGACCTTCAAAGTTTGCTCCACCATGTGCGTACCCATTACGGCATGTGTTGCGTTAGGACCGGCAGCAAAGCGTAGATCTGGTCCACCCGCTTGGCCTGTTCTTGAACCTGCTTTTGCAGCTGAGCCATCTGCCCTTGGATTGCGAGCAAGATGGCTAGCATGTTAGGTGCAGCTTCCGTTGTTTTCGGCGTTAACGCCGGAGAAGCAACAGTCGCTTGCTGTACCGTAGCCCCCCTACCTGACGCCATTTGGGCGTAGGAAATTTGGGGCGTGACGGCTGGTGTTTGAAACCTCGCAGGTGAACGTTTGACCTCCACCTTCTGCTGCCGAGCCAATTTTGCTTTTTTAATTTCGGTGAACTTAGGACAACCCCGATAGTTTGCGGTGTGTCCCACGTTCCCACATAATACGCACGAGAGCTGCGACCTATCAGATGCTCCGTCAACACCCAGAGCACACTCCTCAGAACTGTGGTTCTTTGCGCACTTCACGCATCGAGGCTGCATTTGGCAGTTCGACGCGGCGTGCCCGAACCTCTGGCAGCGAACGCATTGTATAACGCCTTCGCTCCGTTTTAGTT
The DNA here is from genome assembly GCA_949129095.1 of Volucella bombylans. Taxonomy (NCBI): domain Eukaryota; kingdom Metazoa; phylum Arthropoda; class Insecta; order Diptera; family Syrphidae; genus Volucella; species Volucella bombylans. Next base: position 389,402,578 of record OX422140.1, read on the forward strand.
TTTCCCAGTGAACCACCTGGTAGTCTAGGACATTGATACTCCTTAGACTATCCAGACGGCTTTCGGGACTGAGCTGCACCAGGAAGAACGGCAGACTCCGTTTCTCCCGCCTGGCTCTAGCTGTGGTAAACGGCTTTACCCCCACAAACTTGAGTCCTTCGCACTCCTTCTCTTTGAGCAGTGCAAGGATCTCCTCAGGATCAGAAGACGGTTCCAATCCCTTCAGCAGCACTGATTGCCGCTTTTCACACTTCGGTGTAAATGAATAGTGCTCCGTCGTCGTTTCCTTTAGGAGCACTTTCACTTTCGCGTAGCCCTCCACTGTATTACAGTGGATGACATGGCGATCGTTCCCCAATCTCTTGATATTAAAATTACTACCAATTACCAACTTACATAGGTCCTTGGTTGCATTCACCTCCAATTTATAGGTGTTGATAGGAGGCACCTTCTCCTTCTTCTTCGTCTGCTGCTGCTGCTGCTGCTGCTGTTGTTGTTGTTGGTGTTGTTGTTGTTGTTGTTGTCGCTGCTGCTGCTGTTTTTGTGGCTGCTGCTCTTGTTGTTGTTGCTGGTGTTTATTTTGCATTTGTTGGCGTTGTTGGTGCACTTGTGGTATTGTATTTGTCTTTTGTTTTTGTTTGGGCTGCTTTTGAGAAAGCTGCGACTGCTGTTGTTGGGATTGCTCATGCTCATCCCTCTTCCTTCTGACCATTTGCTGTTCTTTAATGGCCTGTATCCTTTGCTGTAGCATTTTTATGCTGCTACTTATTGACTTTAATTCTTCCTCTTCGTCGTCAGATTCGCTTGCTGCCAATGCAGCGAAGTTGTTTCCTGCCCTCACTCCACCTAGCTTTACAGTGGTCGTTTGTAGGGTAGGACGTTCTGCCAAGTTAGAGGTTGACTTTAGCATCCTCTTCCTCTTTGGCTTCGGTGTTTGGTTCGAACCACTCGAAACCTCACCTGCTATCTCAGCCGATCCCGCTATTGGCATAGCGGACCGCTCTCCACAATCCATTACGTGAACACCTGCAATCCCCCTGAGAGCTGTGTACGTATATTGTAAAAAAGATATTGTCAAAACATAACCACCAGTTGATATCGAAAGCGGAAATTGGGCTATGCAACTATACACCTCTCCCTTTATCTGAGGGGTTTGCCCTCTAGCATATTATAGAACAATTTCAATTAACAGAAATTATCAAAGCAAAGGATAATCTCAAAAAAATCTGTTTTAGGAAGCAGTCAATTCGAGTACTAGCATGGTGGAAAATGCATCTGCACAAAATTAAATCAATTTTCTCAAAATACTCACTACTTCGTATAGAATGCTGCATGGAAACTACATTTAGATTTTACAAAAGCTACTGATGTTTAAATCAGCTAAAGGCTTCGTCGAAGTTATCCCAAACTTTTGCTTCCCATCGTGTTTGTCCTCAGACTTTATAAATTCTACGAACTTCTCATGGTTAACCCCGCAACTGCAAACAATAAACTACATATTATACATCGCAAATTTGTTAGCATCAGCTTTTGACTACTATCCTCTTTAAAGCTAAAAGGAATAATGAAATCGAATTCTCCATCCCCGCTGTTCATACTGTATCTACTCGTATCAGTCTCGTGCATCTGCAAAATCTCGAATTTCACCACGTAGTTTGACCTCATTTCATTATCCTCTTTCGAAACTTGTAATGAGAGGTCGACTCATAGTAAGAACCAACAAAATACAAAAATAAGGAAAATAAAAGAAAAAAAAATTTAAAACGCCACCAGAACACATTAAAAAGGACTTTTGAAACAAATTAATTCGATTTTTACCCAATTTCTCCCCTTAGCCTCGATTGCACAGCACGAATTAAATTATAATAAGCGATTTTATTGAGTTGTTCCTGGAAGGGGGTTTCGGGAGAGGGGCTACCCTGTTTTCGATGGATGCTGCACCTACCAGAGGACACGAAGATAAGCCAGCATTCACATTGTACAATGTGTACGAGTACGTGTACTTGTAGTAGTTGTAATAAAATTGTAGTTAAGTTTTAAAATGGATTAACCATCAATATGTTTTGTTGTGTAAACGCGTTAATATCGCGACAGGGATAAATTACCTTGAAATATGTTATAAATGGGTTATCTCCGTGCGTTTAATTGATGTACTTTTAAGTAGAGGACTGAAGACGAGCGGTCAAATGAACGGATGAAGAATGGTGGACACCAGCGTTCCCACTTTTGCATATTTCAAACAAACGTGAAAGGGTTGACTGTCCGAATACACAAAACTTCAAGCAGCGGGTATGGATTATTTTGTTATGAACGACTGTAAGAAAGAAGCAAATGATAATGATTGAAAAGACATACGAGGGGCGTTCAACATATTCTCGGTATCGGGGTGAAGCTGTGGTTGTATATATAAATTGACTTATTAACTTGACAAGTAATACTATCATTTTAGTGCATTCATGTAAAATTTCATATAAATGTGATTATTAATTCGCGTTTTATCTCTAGTTAAACAGAATCATAATGGCAACTGAGACGATGATGGTGAAAATTGAGCATCGCGCTGTAATTAAATTTCTCACTAAGCAAGGAAAAAGTCAAAAAACTATTCATGAAGAGATGGTGGCTGTTTACCAGGGTTCCGCACCTTCATTATCAACTGTGCAGAAGTGATCAAGTGAGTTCAAGAGAGGCAGAGAGAGCATTGAAGACGACCCCCGCTCTGACGCCCCGGCTACTGCTTGTACGGGAGAAAGCATCAAAGAAGTCGAAAAACTTGTTCTTGAGGATGCCCGAATAAAGGTGAAAATGATGGCAGAGATCACCAAGCTTTCAATTGGTACCATTCACACCATTCTTCATGACCATCTTAACCTTTTAAAGGTCAGTGCAAGGTGCCACGAATGCTTACAGCGCCTCAGAAAAGAGTGAGAATCGCATGCTGTAGAGAGCTTTTGGAGATGTGTAGTGAGAACGCGGACGGTGTTATGGCTCGAATTGTTACTGGGGACGAAACATGGGTCCACCACTATGACCCTGAAAGCAAACAAGAGTCCATGCAGTGGCATAAAAAAGGAACAGACCCCCCGAAGAATTTCAAAGTCACTCCGTCTGCCGGGAAGCTCATGGCCACAGTTTTTTGGGACTCAAAGGGAATCCTGCTCATTGAGTACAAAAAAAAAAGGTGAAACGATCAACGCCACATCCTACGCTTCCACTTTGCATAATTTGCGGGAGGAAATTAAAAAGAAAAGACGGGGTAAACTCGCAGCGGGTGTGTTGCTTCTTCATGACAACGCTCCTGTTCACACGGCGCGAGTTTCCAAGGCTGCTGCGCGAGATTGTGGTTTCGAAAAAATCCAACACCCACCCTATAGTCCAGACCTTGCCCCTAGTGATTATTTCCTGTTTCCGGATTTGAAAAAATGTCTTCGTGAAAAAAGATTTTCGGATGATGAAGAAATCAAGTCGGCAATAAATGGGTATTTTGCAGAGAAAGAGGAAATTTATTTTTTTGATGGTTTGAAAAAGCTTATCTCAAGATGTAACAAATGCATTGATGTTAGGGGAGATTATATTGAAAAATAAAAACAATTTAAATTGAATTCGCATTTTCCTTCATATCGATACCGAGAATATATTGAACGCCCCTCGTATATCGGACTTATATTGGCGAATTTATGATTATGCGGATTGTAACCAAGCTTTCGTTTAGATGCTTGAAATGTAAGACTTATTGATTAAGTCTTTCACATCCAAATAGGCAGTGCTTCAGCTCTCTGTAGATGAAACAATGCTTGTTTCTTTATTTCTTTATTCTACTCTGGCTTATATTTATCTTTTAACAAAGTAGCATCGCATGAGAGTCATGTCCAGTCCAACCACCAACACAGCAACAACCACTTATTGCCAATTTGTTTTGCCCTCTTATCTGTTCTCGTGGGCAAATCGTGGACTTTAGTCAGACAAACCACAACATATTCGGGCTTTCTCTCTCTTCCTGTATCTGATGATATTGGCTTGTGAACACGACGTAGATCTTGGATTTGGCAACACGAAATGTGCGACCTGGCTTGTACATAGATGAGAAGCGGTCTACTACATCAGCATATGAGGGATGGTTACATCTTCATGTGAAAAATTTAAGAGCTGCTCGAGAATTATACGAGTATAGGGATAGAAATAAGTAATTCTCCCATAGAAAACAAAAGATATATAGAAGTGTTCTACCGAGGGTTTGAAGTATGCTTATGACACAAATCCCAAAAAGAAGTTTACAGCGATTAACGTATCTAGTAGTATTTATTTCATTTATATGTATATAATTTGGGCGCGCTCAAAGGATTTGAGTACCCTAAGAAAAGCTTGCACACAGCGCGGGAGAAGGAAAATCAGGGCGGAAAGTAAGAGAGGTACCCTTGAACGTTGATTTTAAATGTTTGAAGGTTATAATGACTAGGAAATAAAGAGCTAGGCAGGGCATTCCATAAGCGAGTTGTACGATATTTTAGAGTACGTCCGCAAGTGGGCTTGGGGGTGTACTGATGAGTATTCATAGAGAGACGGGTGTTACGGTTAAAAGTTCGTAGAGGCGGAAGTTAAGGCTAATTTCTATGGAGCTCTAGTAATGGAAATTGCAATAAAACAGAGATAGTACGTGCGCGTTTTAGGGTGTCCATTGTCTGAGTGATATTATTATCACCTATGAGTTTTATCTCACGGTTTTGAATCCTATTTAGCAGATGCAGATATGCTTTGGGAGCATGCGTACTACATTGTACTCCATTGTATAGTGACAGTAGGATTAATTCGGCAATTTGTTTCACATTGATGACTTAGATCCCGCTGTGAGTCATATTGATTGGGCCACATAGCCCAATAGTTGACTGCTGAAACAGATAGGTTCAATGTCGAACTAGCTGTTCATTCAAGCATATCTCAATTCATCCGTAAAATTTGATAGGATGAAATGATGCTGGACAGTTGCTTTCAGTGCCAGTTTCAGTTTATTCTTTATGAACAGTATAGTACAAGTAAGACATAAGGTATTTTATAGTACATTCAAGATATGACATATAAGATATAAGTGCTGTGCGGTCAATTACTATTTTATGGTAGTGTAATATGTGATCCTATCTCCGCAATCCGAACACATATCTAATCATGTCATTGAGGATGAATATGAGCATAAAGGTATTAAACATTCAATAAGAGGAACAAGCAACGTTTTAAAGTCTTGGTTTAGTGTATACGGGCGTAAAACTAAAGATCAACCATTGCTTATATATTAGGCAACCTCAGAGAGAACATCGATTACACCACACCCGAACTTTGGTTTGATAAAGGCTTCCATGTAAGCTTCCCCTCTAAGTCCTTTTGGAAGGAGGATGCTTTCATGGGCTACAAGCCAATCCATTTATACACAGATGGATCTAAAAGCGAAAGCGGGGTTGGTGGTGGTGTTTTCTCAGATAAGCTAAATCTTCCGTCTTCCAAATCATTGTAGCCTGTTCCAGATGGAAATTTTAGCAACTAAAGAAGCTCTGTCCTGGCTGAAGAAAAACGTAATATCTGCAAAGGATATCCGCATTTTTTCGGATAGTCAGGCCGCTATCAAGTCCCTGGACTCAGTCTCATTAAATTCTAAAACCGCCCTTGAATGCAGATCATCTCTTACGGAGATTGCAAAGCAGTACAACCTTCACCTTTATTGGGTGCCGGTCCACAGAGACATTCCAGGGAATTGTAGGGTTGGAAAACTTGCCAAATTTGGAACCACCCTACCTATTCTACCGGAAAAGGGTACCAATCGTTACGTGCAAATCAATATTAAAGCTGGATGCTAATATGGACCAACATATTTAGCGACCAAACAAATCTGGCCAAAGCTGAATCTGAATCGTTCTAAAAGTCTGATCCTTCTAAATAGAAAACATCTCAGCGCCATTATAGGTGTCGTCACTGAACATTGCCTTATAGGCAAGTAGGCAAGAAGGCTGGGCGCTTTTACAAACGATTTCTGTAGAAGTTGCATGGACAAGAGGAAGAAGAACAATTCTCCACCTACTCTGTACATGTTAAGCTCTCTCCCATAGAAGAAAACTTCACTTAGGAGCTTTCTTGTACAATGACTTAAACTCTCTAAAAAATATTGACGTTAACAGTCTCCTACGCTTCAAGCTCAATTACAATTACAAGGCTAAAATTAGAAGTGCGAAAGGCCTAGTTTTCTTGGATAAATTATGGTTAGCATTCTTTGTAACTGAAATCAAAACCGGTCCCGAAACAGACACTGCGCCTTTTGATATGGAATGATAACACGTTCACGAAATTTGGCTACTGTATCCGTACGAAGATTGATTTCTGGAATATGAAGATGCATCTGGACAACGGAAGTGAAGGTCCTCAAAATGTCAAATTTCTCCAATTAGGGAAGGAATTCATGCGGTATAAGATGAACATCTTAGGGATTAGTGAAATTAGATAGTTGGGCTCGAGGAAGTTTAAGTCTCCAACTCGTAACTACTCTACTACACGAAACCGTACACGATAGAGCATAGGACTAGCGGAGTCCCTATGCCGCGAAAGGAGAACCTCACGGATATAATAGCTCAAGGACCAAAGTAGTACTGTTCTGAATTTAACCGAGTTTCTGATTATATTGCATATAGTGCCTGATTTTTTAACGTAAACCACCTGTCATGGAGACTTATGTTTACGGGATACCCATACATCCATGGGGCAGGGATAGACCTTGCCATCGCTCTGTCGCCTTCCTGAGATACCAAATCGGAACTGTGTTGCCTGCACACGTTCCACCCTTGGTATGAGTCGAGGCCGACCTAAAACCTCTTACTGCTCTTAGGATCGCAGCACCCAGTACTGATTGCAACTCTACATTGGGTCAACCAAAGGAAGACCCTTCCCGAAACTTTGGTTTTAAACCACCGACACCATGACTCTCCCTCAAGGGTGCTTACCTCTTCAAGTCAGGCCCGGACCGAGATCTGGGGGGCTCCTGACTCCCATGGCACCGTGACTACCGGGACTACCGGTGGTCCAGCTGCCAACAAGACCGGCAACTTGTGGCTGATCAAATCGTAGCAACCTTCGGTAGCGTCATCTGAAGATGTTTACGATAAGACCAGTACTTTGATCTGCCCCCGTTTATTATTAGACAACGTCATTGATGGCAAAGCCTTGATAATTGGTCGGGGGCCCTATATTGGATATGTCGAACTGCTCCTCAATTATCGCGGACCGAATTTGGGATTTTTCGTGCCAAAAATTGTGGTTTGCGTACTGCAACTTTGCTGATCGCCTCCTCAATATTTTGGGCTTATTTTTGTTCCATAGGTGGCATCCAACATTTAATGAGGAGACTAAATTACTAGTGTAATTGGACTTGTTGTTATATTCTAGGCACCACTCATCTTACGCGAATTTAGATGCCTGAAAAAAATAATGTCTTTCGGTCGCGGCTGTTAATGAACCCGGAACTGTCAGATTGAGCCACGTCCACCCTGCGTGTGATTACCACCAGAAACCAGTGGTTCTTCATGCCATGTTCGTCTAGTATAAATGTTCTATATCATATCTTTCTGACTACATCCATCCCGCCATAACCGTTTTCGATAAAGTAATAACTCTTTCAAAGCACACACCGTACCAAACCGTAACCGGTAATGATGGTAAAGGTGCTTCAAAAACGAACACTGGGTTTTAAGTTTCCCAATACATTCTGCACATTCTGCATATTAATGGTTCCACACATCATAAAATAAGGTTCGTCGCTCATATTCCCTCGGTCCTATCAGGTTCACCAGCAAGGATATTTTACATATTCCGGTCGTATTCAATACGACGCGGCCTATCAAGCGGTAATAACTTTTGAGCCATGCAAATCCATCTTGTATTGGGAATTGTGCAAACCAACTTTTCCAATTTTCCACATAATCGGTCGATGCAAGCCAAACTGCTGAACTTCGTCTTGTACAACATCAATGGTCTCGTTACTTCGACGTGGACGAGGATTAATATTTAACTTTGAAATTACCAGTCTACCAGTTCCATTGAATTTGGTCACTAAGCGTTTAATTGATGTGACTGTTGGCACTGTTAGCCCGCGATATTTTTTTTTATATGCCAGTCGCATTAACACAATAGAGGACTGATTTTCAAAGAAAAATTTAATAATATCAACTCTTTCCTTTGGCGTGTATCCACCTCATTTGGTGACACCAAAAAATCACCATGCAGTACCATTCTTTGGCTACAGGTCAAAATAAACCCATACCATACTCGCCCGAGTTGTCCGCCCAAGCTCACTGCATATTCCCTTGTGTCAAGTGTTTTCCACATTTCGAAATTCTGATTATTTCCTCCTCATCAAGACCGGATTTTCAGAAATGTTTTTGTATTAATAAGTGGCAACGCTGGTTGACGCCTGACGGGGAATAAAAATTAACGTAGTTATGCCGCACGCGATGGATTGGTACAGCGCGAAGCACCAAGTACCGACGTGATTTATGCATGCAATTAAAATTAAAAATTATTTGTGTTCGTGTTTATAGTACATGAGAAATTTACTTTGCCGCCCTTCAATTGTATTTACTGCAACAAATTGAGTTAACGCGCACGTTCGTAATTCGTATGGTAAATTGTGGATGACCGCTATGGGGTAACCAGAAAATATATTTTTTGAATTATGAAAGTAAGAAGAAAAAAACATCCATTAACCACCGAAAATAGCAGGTAGATGAGCGAAGATAATGGTAGGCATATCGTGAAGCAAAACCATGAGATACTCGTATTAATCAACTTGGAGGTACGAGTATCTAAGCAAATAAGTCGAGTAATTCGAGTAAATCAAGACTGGAGCCGATTTCATATTAAAGTGGAAGAACGGCATACGGATCATAGACTACAGTAGAGAATAGAGACTGGGATTCAGGCATCTGATGGAATTAATCATAAAATGTTGTTCCCCAGGTTTGGGCTTATAGGGTTTTGTTATTGGATCATAAAATGATTCCCATCATAAAGTACTTTTTGTTTGGTTAGTTGGTTGGAAGTAGAATGAGGAATTGTTTTCCTGTATTTTCTGCTTGTAAATATGGTATAACCTAAAACGAAGAAAATTGTTTTATACAATGCTTAAGATTTTAAAGAGCTTTAAGAGTAGATACAAAGCCAGATGAAGGGGATAAAGTGGAATTAAATAGACGGAGTAAATAATAAAAGTTATATCTTCTACTACGCATTGCAGTAGCTAATTCTATTTAATTTTCAAGTTGCCTTTAAGTTATAAAATCAAAAATGACATCGTAAAGAGTGTCGAAAATGACTTCGTCTAAGTTGGAAAATTAAGTTGTCGGTATAGAAATTGGCAGAAAATTTTAAAATTTGGCCTATAAACTGGCCCTTCTCTTTAACTGGCCTATTAAAATAGTAAGTGAAGGACTGCAAAGATATATTAATAAAGAAATTATGTCGTAGAGGGTCAACAAATATGCTCGGATTCAATTTGATTGTACGACAAGTAGCTGCTTATGAATTGGAGGTATTAAATCTTGTTATTAAAATCTACGAGTAATACCCTCTCTCTTCCTACAGACCCATTGCACTTGCGTCCGATATTTCCAAGCTCATGGAAACGCTGATAAACCGTCACATCATGAAATATCAGGAAACACGAAAACTTCTCAACGACCTGCAGTACGGTTTTCGTATTTCCATCCACTTGTGATCTGATGGCATGTCTCACCGAAAAATGGAGCCAAAACGTACATCAATCTGGCGAAAGTGAAATAGTTGCACTGAATATTTCTAAAGCATTTGACCAAGTTTGGCATCAGGCTCTTTTGTTGAAAATGGGTGCTTTTGGGATCCATGACTCTCTCCTTCAATGAATTAGAAATTACATATTGAAACGTTCAATTCATTCATATTCACAAAATAAATGCTGGTGTGACTCAGGGCTCCATTCTGTCTCCGACAATCTTCTTAATTTTCATTGATGATCGCTTGTCTGCTTTTTCTAATCCATTATATTCCTTTGCTGATGACAGTACTCTCTGCTTTTCATATTCGTTCCCGGACTCACGGCTTTGCTCTTCGGCTATAGAACGAGAACTACAGCGTATGCCAAGCTCATTAAATTCAGATATCAATAGATTAACCAATTGGGGAACTATCAACAGAGTGGAATTTAAGGCTTCCAAAACTCAATACTGTCTGCTGTCATTACAATGAAATGCCGCGAATGGCATTTGCAGCGCGGAAACCGAAAAACTTCCCATTCTCAGTGTGTGTGTTAGTGACAACTTGCGTTGGAATGACCACATATTCGATGTCGTCAGAAATGCTGCAAAATGTCTAGGTTTCCTCAAGCGATGTAAGAAATATTTCACCCTCTGATCTGGCCTCAATATATAAGGAATTGATTCGGCCAAAATATGAGTACAATGAACACACCTGCTCAGGAGATTCTAAAATATCTCTGCACCTGCAAGATAGAATGCAAAACTGTGCGATAAAACTCATAGGTGATACTAATGTCAGTCAGTCAATTGAAACCATGGAACACCCAGATAATATTATCTGTGTCACTACATTTTATCGCTATTTCCACCACCAGTGCTTCACTGAAATTGCCAGTAAGTAGCACTGCGCCCCTTCAAACCTTCAAATCGTAACATCCGTGTCGCTATGAATACTCATCAGTATAACCTCAAGCGCAATTTCGGATGTACTATAAAAATCGTGATGCATTCCTAAGTTGTACCCCTCCTAGTCATTATAACTTGCAAACATTTAAGAACAATGTACATTAATACATCTCTTTTCTTCCTACCTACATTTTCTTCGCCCGTGCTGTGTACAAACAAGTGTACACAAATACCCTAAGCGCGCGCTAATTTTAAGAACAAAAAAAAACGAAGGGAGCGGACGAAATAGTCAGACGGTCTTCGGGCAGCAGTTCATTGTTGTAGCGCCAATATATATCGGCAGCCTATTAATATATCGAATATCGGATGGAAACTAACTGCACACGTCAATGCAGTGTGGCCCAGATACAACAACTCTAAAACTGCTGAGCTCCTGAGCTAAACTAGTCTTGATATTTGTTGGAATTGTAGTGATTACTACAGGTCATTCTCCAAACGTAAAACATGCAATTAGACTTCACCATAAAAAAGTTATGTTCAAAGTCCAAGTCCGAAAGAGATTCACAACTAGCAGCCAAGGCTTGGTGGACGAAAAACCAAATTGGGTCAACGACAGCGCTCATAATTTCGGTGCACGAAGGACTCCAATCTCCTGGTTGTAGGTTAGTCATATGTGCAAATTCTCGGCAGTACAATAAAATTAATATATGGGTACGAAACAACCGAAGTTTTTTCTAAGAATATAACCACTGTTCACATATGTTAAGTTAAGTCTCTTAACATACTAGGTGCAGCCGAACAACCCACGAAGGTATGAAGCAGATCTAACCGCAAAATAGCAAAATAGAAATGGAATTGACTGGATGGATATAGATAAACGTGGATCTTTGGGCAGAATTAGGAGAGGAAGACAAATTTGTTCGCGCAGTTGGAAATATATACGATATCACACCAACTCCAGGCATATGTACTTCGTTTCCAGATAAAATGTAATAGTAGCGAGCAGTTCCCGCACCTTGACATTAATAAGGAGGTCTTCAGATTCAACCATATTGATCACATTGAGATCGACGCCGGACCGGGCCCTGTGTATTCTGGATGTTCCACTGTTCCGAGGAGCCAATATTAGCTCTACCACACTACCCTGTTGTGGCCAAGGTACGAATGTGGATAACGTAATAAGAAGAGAAATGCTGTTATGAAATTTGACGCTGGAAGGCTGAAATTGCATAAAATCGGAAGGATCTTTCCCGTAACTTCACTCGACGTCCTGTGCCACTAGAATATTCACTCGAAATCCAGTGGCAAAGTTGCAAGCAAGCCATATCTGATATGTTAAGAAAAGACAGGCTAAGCTGAAACATAAGATGAGCATCGGCTAACCAGAGCACTAAAGAACTAAAGAGGTGCCGGATTTAGTATTGTATACACCATCCTGTAGAAAGGAATGACTATAGTCTCCGCCAACCATAGAGTCACCAGTCTGCTTCACTTAGTCTTCAATATTCTCTCCGTCGTATTTTGTAATCGCCTTAAACCTTTTGTCGATCAAATGACACCTCCTTGTGAGAGTGAATTCGGGATTGGAAATGCCATCATCGAACAGATCTATACATCAGGGCAGGTTTTGGAAAATGTCCTCGAATATGGCACCCAACACCTCTTTGTTATGACAGTGTAAATCAGGAAAACTAATACGAAGCCATGCTTAGTTTTGGCATTCCTGATAAAATTGTCCTGATCTGCATGATGACCATGGAGAAAGCACACCATAAAGCGGAAAGTCCACTAAATATTATGTCTAAGCTCGTCGCCGCAGTCAAAGGACGAGATAATAGAGAGAAATCACACTCATACCTGACAAAATAATAACTATGAGTAGCGACTCTCAAGACTATGAATCGTTTTTCTGATTAAGAATTTGAAAACCTTCTATCATCAGGTACTGGGTCATACAGAAAAAAAGCGCAAAGGGCCGAGATTAGCTAGATTAACACACTAAACTAGTAACTGATGGTGGTAATCCGTGGATTGTTCACATACGGCAGTAATATACGAGCACGGTGTATCCCATTCTGTATCCAATGTTTCGCTTTTGATCAGAATCAATACTATGATGTACTTCACCCTAATGTATACACACTTGTAAGAATCCGTGCCTCGACAGGAACTGTGTCTAGAATAAGGTTAATTCCTCATGTTTGTGTGGGTCTACTCTAATATGTTAACGATCAGCCGACGTGTACATCTTCCCTTGGATATAACACAGTTTGCTTGTACAAACTGGCTCTCTTGCTTTCCTGGTTCTCGGTTAGAGCCAAAGATTTTTTGATTTATGTGGAGCGCCATACTGATACCATTCTCAAGATGCAAAATACTACTAAAAATCGCTTTCTGATCAATCGCTGCTGCTGCCCATACTGAAGACTGGTAAATATTTCCAGATACTTGATGTGTGGACTCAACTGGATAGATACAGCTCGCTTCATACTCATGTAGGTTTTCAATTTTGCTTTAATGGCTCTTTTGAGCCCTTAGTTCAAGATTCCTTCCGCTTCGGGTGTCTTACTTGTTCCACTATTTCCTCGACTTTTAGGGCTTTCTCAGTTATTAGTTGTGGTATTGCTTCTGCTAGTTTAGCTAGGGTGAATACAGTTTTGCTTAAAAATAGTGTGTTGGATATTTATTTTGTGATGTCGGAATATTCTACAATTGTTTCATGGGATCGTGCTCTAGTTCCTACCTCATAGATTTGAAGGCTACTTTTTTATTAAACCTCTTCCTCTAGAACTTTTTTTTCAGTTCGACAAACTCATCTGCGGCTCTGTTCCTGGCTCCCTTGAAACGGCTTCGAATTCTGAGACAGTCTGCAATCAATCATCAAGGAGTTGTTCTCATTCCACAGGTGTGTAGAATATTCAGAATAAGTACTTTCGGGTTTCTTTGGATTAAAAACAGGTTTAGAGCTTCAATTTGTCTGGAAAAGGCAATGGATCAATCCAAATATTTCTGAATAGAAAGTTCGCTGAATGTCTTCACAAACAGCATAAGTACTCCATCGTATTTCTGTAACGGACTAGTGCTGCATACCAAGATTGTAAAATCTAGGCAGAGTAGTTTTCCAACTATATAAACAGTCCCTTAAGCCCGCCATAAAAATGTCAAATTCGATTTTCATGAGTTTGCACTGGACACATAAGGATTATCCTTTAATCCTAAAACAGGTTGTAAGTACATTTACCAGTATATTAAATTAAATTGGCGATAATATGCAAGTTCACGGTGTGCTTAACCCACCAAATTTTGAGTTTTGTTTGGCACATCAGCGAGCACAGCTACAAGCATTCCTTGTAACAAATTTATGATACTCACAGTTTGCCGACACAGTTTGGGCTGGGTAAGATTAACACTCTAATACACCATCGTGTTAAAGTTATGCCTCAACCGATTTTGCTTCACATCCGACGTTCCACATGTACACTGAAAGGTATTCGTAATGCAATTGTCAGCTACAGTCAATCAGTTAGAGCCACAACTAGAAGCTTTAAACCCAAGGAAGTGTTTTTGATGCGAATCACATAAACCTTTGTTGAACAAATTAAATATACATTATGTAGGTAATGTGAAAGGGTGTTTCCTTATATGAAGCGGGGTAATACCACTTGAATTTTAAGTTGCCTAGACCAGCGCTTGACGTAGCCGATAGTGAGTTTGGCTTTTCCCAGAATTTTATCTATGCTGTGAGAAAATTCAGTAAACTAGCACAGATTACTACTCGTAGCTCACGCCTTTATTCATTATGATCATCTACTCTTATATATAGTACCCTATGCTATAAAATGCTAAATAAAGCCCGTAGTCGATTCCAAAATATAATACCTTTATACGTAACACAAAACCTAATTTTAAGACTAAACCCGCTAACATAAGCCTAATATGCGGCAATGTCCCAACGAAAGACAAAGACGGTCAAAGAACCACCGAAGAATATTTATACAAGCTCCTTGAGCAATGTCCGAAGTATTAGTCCATATGGTCCGTTAAAAAGGACGTCCTTTAAACACCATTTTTTAGAGAAATGGTTAAAATTTTGAAATTTTTCAAATTAATAATAGATTTACGTAAGCTTTGCATTTTTTGAAAATATTTTCTGAAATAAATCTTTATGTTGTTCCTGCCATCAATGGTTGGATTCTGATAACAGTGATGACGAACATGAAGGTAATGTTAATCATTTGGAAATTTTGGGGAAATTCAAACTGTTCGACGACATGATGGAAGTGGCGATGAGTCTTCAAGTTTTGATAAAAGTGATGATGAACCTCTTTCAAAAAAACATAAGACTTATTGTGGAAATCATAAAGTTTCAAAAAATCGGATATCATGCACTGGGTGAAATCACAACCGGAATATTGTATTGAAAAAAAATTTTATTCCAATTCCAGTAAGCCACGAAGCGCAAATATGTCAGTCGCCCGTCGATTTCTTCAAGATTTTCTTTCATGACAATTTTTTGGTATCAATACTTCAATACTGGCACAGACTAAAGGCTCCAGCCCATAGAATCCGTGGCGTCCGTTACGATGCCGGAAAGGTTGACGTTAATGTATTTGACGGAAATGACAGTCCCATAGAATCCGTGGCATACGTTGGCAGAATAACGAACGAAACGAAACAAAAAAATTTAAATGTCTTTTAATCTCAATATTTTCTTTCAAGCTATGACAATTTCTCTTCATTCTCTCAATGTATCCACCAATGAAAGTGCTTACTCTCAATTTGTGAATGCGTGAACCTCAATATGTGAAAGTATGGTCCTCAATGTGTGAATGTGTGAACTGCCAACGGATTGAAAAGTAGAAATTAAATCTACTTTATCCGTCCGTTCCGTCATATCCTTTGTTTATGGGCCTGCTTCCATAACAACGTGTATATTCTATCGAGCTGTCAGTCGACGCAATTCACGCAACGGATTCTATGGACCTTGGACTTAACTTATATGCTGCACAAAAAACAAGCCGTTAGATGTATCTATGAATCAAACAAATATTCATTTGTTTTTTTTTTCGGTGCGCTTCAGATGTCAATTCAATATATTCCTAGTCTATTATGGTTTGGCCTATGGCCGCCTACCGGATTGACAATAATTTATACATTTTTATTTTTGTTTTAAAAAGAAAATGTTATATACATACATTAACACTTTCCGCGCTAAAATTTGCTAAGAAAATCGACCCATGCGTCGCAGAAAAAACAAAAATTTTGATTTTTAAAAAAAGTACTCTAATTTATTTATATAGACAAAAAACTAAAAAAAATAATTATTTCCATATTTTTTACATCTATTTTCTTAAATATAGTATTAAAATAGGTGGGTTAAATTTTGAACCAGTGCACCACAAGGGTCAGTTTATTTTTTGTGGTGATCCTGGAAACATGAATTATTTTTCCTCAAATACAGAGGAAATTTACAAAAGGAATAAATCCAATTTGTCCTTACTTCGTTCTGAAGCGTACTGCAGATGGAACAACTTCGACGGATACTGCGTTCCGGCTGATGAGTGGCAGACATATGGAACGAGAGACTTACAAGCTTTTTTGGCAATAATGGGTGATGATCTTTCCAACGGGCGTTTATTTTCAACAAAATTTTTCGCCAATTAACCATTTATAACTCAGCGCCTGAATATCTTCATGTCCATATGCGACTGTTGCATCTAGAAAAAAGAAAAATATCCAGTTTCATCATTTCATGATTTTTCTGTCCAATTTATATACTGACAAGTTGTGGTCGAACTTTTCTACGTAGTTCATGTGTTTATTGTAGTCAACAACTGTGGTTGGATGCAATACTTTTGATACAGTCCCATCCTTGTTCCTACATGAAACCTCACTGGATTTTTCATCGGAGTGAAAATTGGAGAGCATATGTACAGACTGTACATTATCTTTCCATTTTACAGCGGTTAGGTTAGTGTCACTGTAGAAGAACTCATATTTTTCCCTTTTCATCTGATTATCTGGTGGGAACCGCGGAAGATATTTTCTCATGTCATTTACCGATCCACAGTTTCCACGATTCCGTCTTTCTTCAGGTCTTCCATTGGCTTCATACAAGTAAAATAATTTTTTTAAATACACCAAATGATTTTTGTGTTTGAAATCGGACAACAAGCTCCTTCCAACTTTAGCTCCAAGATTGGTTTCTGCAGTTTCAAGTGCTGACTTTCTAGTGTAAATATCAAACCCGTGACAGTATTCCATTTTATCTGCAAGCATCCACACCTTGTACCCCCTTTTTGTCGGTTTCTTTGGCATGTACTGTTTCATATAGCTCCGACCCTTGAATTTTATCATGGACTCGTCTATGGCTACTTCACGAGTAGGATTTGCACATTTTTTAAAATTTGTTGAGAGCATTTGCAGCATAGGTTTAATTGTATAAAGTCTATCGTAATTGGGGGCACCTCGTTTTGATTCAAGACACCCATCATTCACAAGTAAATTTCCCAACAACCAACTAAATCGTGCTTTCTTCATACAGGAACTAATATAGGAATCGTGTAAATCTGCTGAAGAAAACCAATAATCTTTATATCTAGGAAGCTTCCTGATTCATATTAGCAAGTTCAAATCAACAAATGTTTTCATTTCCCAAATATCCCCATAGTTATGTGTAAGCTCCGGTAAAATTTGCTACTGACCATTGTGAATGACTTGAGTCCAGTTACGAGTCACTTTTGGAGGATTAAGTCTTGGAAATTGTTGTTGGATTTCCGAAAGAAAAATATCGTCCTCCCGATCAAAAGAGAGTATCAACTGAGGTTTCTGACCCTCAAGCTGTAAATTGGAACCTGACCCACATGAAGTCACTGAAGAAATATCAGAATCAGGTCCTGAAGGAAGTGAATTTGCATCATTGTCTGTTCCCAATTTTCTCAAAAATTCATCAAAACTTATGCACACCAAATTAAGATCTGAATCTTTATAATTGGACATGACCAAAATAAGTAAAAAAAGTGAAAAAAGGCTTCCGTCGCGGGTATTGATGCATCGGATTGTCAATGATATAAATTGACAGGCTGCACTTGTGTTTCAGCTATGAATTTTCCAATTTTCAGCAGAACCTTCCCTTGCAGTGATAAGTGTTTTGGGACTCACTGTTGAATCCAGGAATAGCTTTTTAAACGTTGCATAAGTTATAAAAAAAGTACTATCGCTGTACTCTCAGATGTTTTTATTACCGAATAAGCTGCTTAAAATTATTTATTTTGGTATTTTCCGCTCGAAACTTCAATATGCCATTGGAAGGTGCTTATAAATTCAATTCCAAAGTAACAGGCTTTTTAAAAATAGATATTTCTAGTGAGGACAACTATTCGCAATCACATGCGTCAGAAAAGTAGATCCTTCATTGATGCACTGCCAAAAGCAGAGTTATTGCGTCTGAAGTGACAGTACCTACATATGTCTGAGCATCGAGTACAAATTACTTAGAATTCAACATTCGAAGGACATCATCAAGGAGGCCAAAAAGAACAAAAATTGTGAAAATTGCATTGTGACTGGTGAAGAAACGTAGTGTTTCCAATATGAACTAGAATGCAAGAGCCAAAGTGCCGAGTGAAAGGCATAAGACGAGTCAGATCTCAAAAAATTTGTTCGGAGAAGTCAAAAAAGAAGACAATGTTGACTTGCTTTTACGGTTCTAAGGGCATTTTCCACAAAGAGATCACTTGACCGGGCCTATCTTGTTGTTTTTTGCGTTTGGTGCATCGTCTACATCGTTTTCGCCCAGAATATCGCTCAGAAAGAAGTTGGCGTTTATTGCACGGTAATTCGTCAACTCATCGATTGACACTTGTAACCGAATTTTTGGCTAAAAATCGCATTTTAACTGTCAACTACTCCGCTGATAAATACCTTATTTGGCACCGTGAGGCTTTTACCTTTTCGGAAAAATGCATTTGCCTATGAAAGGAAAGAGTTTTATGGACGTAGAAGACAGCCAAACGACTTGTATCGATGTCGTGAAGGACATGCCGGCCGACGATCTAAAATACTCATTCAACATGCTTTTAGACCGCGTAAAACGCTGTATTGAATCAGAAAGAGATTATTTTGAATAAAATAAATCGGTTTTGCCAAAAAAAAAATGTTTGTTCTTCTTATTTTTAAAATGCCTGGTTTGCCTTGGAACACAACTTTATGAACGAAATTCGGGCTCACTTAGTTCTATGACACGAAACAATGTTTTAAGGAAAATATGCAGAAAATACCACCACCGCCATTCGTACTGTTTTAAAGTGTTGAAAACATTATTCGTAAAAACTTAGCGAATGCTGAGATCTGTTCCCAATTCAGGTACAGCAGCTTTTCGGAATTTTTACATGGTTTCATCGTGCCGATTATTTAATAAGCTTCCCCAAACAAAATAATGCTATTTTCTCTTATATCTTTCTAATGGTTGTATATGTGTACATGTATATAAGATTTACCCCACCCATTATTTAAAACAAATATTTGTAATAAGTCCCCAGTGAAGTGAAGGGTCGAAAACGACACTTACCCTTTTTTTGCAAATTGTCACATAAACATGTGCATTTGATTAGCTACATATTGAAATTTGCAGGTATTGTTGCTGTCTGCTTACCCACAAAATATGAGCTATCATATAATAACATTCGGTAAGTTGATTTCTAGATTGATCCTCCTGGAGACGGTGCAATATCCGATGGTGACTCAGGTGGTGAGGAAGATACCGATGCCCACAGATTCAACAGGGTGCAGTTACTTAATCTGGCTGGATTGATTATACTATAAATTCATACTGTGATGAAGAGCCTGAGCCCGGTGAACTAAATATCCTTCCATCTACAACTAAAAATCAAGTAATAAAGAAAAGGCCTCGGAAGTGGATCAGCTCAGATTTACGAACAATAAACAATGAATGTCATAATCCATGATAGCGAGCCTCTTGACTTTTTTGAGATTTTCATGGGTAACATAAATACATAATTACCCACAATAGCGTTACTCGTAAATATGAAGTAAGTAACCATACCAACACTAGTTTTTCTGTAACATCCCGCGAAATATATTGTTTTATTGGATTCCTCATCTTGCGCCACTTTCAGAGCGTCGAATGCATTGGGGAGTGAACGAGTATACACACAACGTCCTTGTGTCCAAATCGATGAGGCGTAATCGATTTGAGGAGATATTTTGGTATTTGCATGTCGCAGCCAATAAAAACCTACCTCAGTGTGACAATATGTTCAAGGTTAGTTCAATATTTGATCTTTTCAATGAAAAATTTATATTGTGTGCACTAATTGAGAGAAATATCAGCATTGATGAGTCCATGGTCAATGGTTATTATTGTAGACATGGCTGTAAGCAACATATTCGAGGTAAGCCCATCCGCTTTGGCTTCAAAGCTTGGGTGGCAGCTACCTGTCTACAAACAGATATGTATCAGGGACGTTCTGAAAGAACGGATGCAGGAATATGGTTGGATGAACATGTTGTTACTTGGATCATACAGAAAGAGTTTCCAGATATTCAGTTTTCCGTATTTTGCGACAATTTTTTTACATCTCCAATGAACAAAATGTAAAAGTCGCTGGAACAGTTCGCCAAAATCGAGTTGACAATTGCCCTCTCTTGGACTTTAAACTTTTCAAAAAGAAAAACAAAGAGGTCTTCATGATTGCAAGTTTAACGCAAATGACAACATACTATATGTGTTATTAGGTGGAATGATAATAGTGGGGTGATACTGTTGTCAAATGAGATATTCGGTTGCGGATAAAGCAAGAATAGATATTGATCAACCAAATGTCATCAGCCAATATAATAAGTTTATGTGCGGGGTAGACCGACTTGATGCCAATGGAGGAGAACTTCGCTTTGGTATAAGGGCAAAAAATGGTGCATACCTACATTATTTTGGCTGATTGAAGTAACAATTAATAACTCTTCTCTAGCCGCCAAATAACAACACTCTGAAGTTCCGTCGCAGTATCGCCAGATCCTTACTCCTAAAACACGGAACAATAAAATCGCAACCTGGACCCGTGCAAAATGTTGCAAGAACCGTTTCTGCTTCCGTTCGCAAAACATCATCGTATCATCTGATTCTTACAGGCCAAATTCGCAGACGATGTGCAGTTTGCAAAAATAAAACCACTAATATGTGCAGAAAATGCAATGTCCATATTATTATTATTATTACTATATACTTTATTGATATGTAAAGATAAATTACAACTTCAATATGACAGAAAGAAAGCACTAGCTACCATGGCTTTCGGCTTGCTTATGTTTAAATGGTTATCTATTAAAGAGAGAACGATTAGGTAAGAACTTCTAAGATGTTTTACATGAATTAATTAGTACTAAACATTATAATCAGTATTTGTACGAGTAATTATATATAATAATAAGAAAAGTGGCACTGTTGCTTGTTTAATCATCATAAAAGTACAAACTAAGTAAAGTTTTAAATAAACTTGACGATTTTTGTGTCGGAAAAAAGTTTAAATATAAAGTTTATATTTTTTTCTGAAGGATCTTTAAGTGATTTAAGTATGGATATGTTTTTTGATACTTCTTTAATCTTAGAGCATTCGTAAATGATGTGCCTTATCGATATTGTTTCGTTATTATTGCAAAGATTGCAATATGGAGGTGGATCTTTGGTTATGAGGTGGCTGTGGGTAAGGTTGGTGTGCCCTAATCGGAGTCGAGCAAATATTTTGATTTTCTTATGAGAGATGTTTGTTGGGTAAAATGATTTTGTGCCCTCCTCATTTACTTCCGTGTAATGATGAGAATATTCCTTCCAGCCTTTTAGCCTTTTGTCTTCCCAGAATTTTATGGTTTTCCTTCTTATAATTCTGAACATAAAAAGTTGTTAGTGGTTCAGCTATTGCGGTCTTTGCTTCTTTATCTGCTTCTTCGTTGCCTTTTATGCCAACATGTCCTGGTATCCACATGAGTTTTACTTTTTTTTGGTTCGCTATAAGTTTGTCCCTGATAAGTGATATGATTGGGTTCCTGTTCTCGATGTTGATAATAGCTTGTATTGTTGAGAGACTGTCAGTGCAAATAATGATTTTATTCTTTTTAGCTAGGTCAATTGCTTTTAAAATTCCAATTGCTTCTGCTGACAGAACGGATGAGAACTCTAGAAGACGTCCTTTGGTAAGTATTTTGCCCACTTCATCGACCACTGCAAAACCTGTTCCAAATTTAGATTTTGAGCCATCTGTAAAAATGAAGCTCCAGTTTAGCTTCTTTTGTGCATCTTTGATTTCGAGAAACAACTGTTTAAATTCTTCATTGCTGGTAGTTGTTTTCGAAAATGTGGAAATAAAAGTGTTGATGGAATCTCGGCATAGAGTCCAGGGTGGGTGGAGAACTTTATGTAGAGTTTTTGTTCCGGGAGGATGTCAATTTCCTTTGCAAGCACTACTGCATTGGAAATCGTGGAAGGGTATTTAAGAGTTCTTTTGCTAGAAAGAACTTTGTTTGCATATGTTTTGATTGGTGACTTTTGGACATTGGATAACTTTGTTATTACTAACGAAGTTAAAAAATCAAATCTGTGTTCCATTGAAGGAAGTCCGGCTTCAGTTAAGATATTTTTTATTGGGGTTGTTCTAAAAGCTCTTAGACTTGTTCTAACGGCCGCGTGATATGGTGTTTGAATCATATTTAAGGTTGATTTTGGACATTTTCCATATATACTTAATCCGTAGTCTATCTTTGTAAGAAAAGTTGATCTTATGATATTGATTAGAGAATTAACGTTACAAAAACTGTTTTCTGACGATAAATACTTAATGATATTGAGTCTGGTAGCTAGGCTTTTTCTAAGGTACATACAGTGAGACTTAAAATTAAACTTACTATCAAAAATAATACCTAGTATGCTGAGGGCATTTACATTAATTATATTATCAAAAATAGAGTCGAGTTTCAGTATTTTATTGCAGCTAGTTTTTTTTACAAATATGCAAAATTTTACTTTTTTCATTAGATATCTTAGACCCAGAGCGTGTGCCCCAATTTTTCAAGGATGCTTGAAAAAATATCTGCTATATAGATCATCCGCATACAAGGAATGTTCGATCTTATTGTATTTAGTTAAAATATTATTTAAATCGCCGAATCCTATTACAAACATAATTGACGACAGTGGAGATCCTTGTGGTGTTCCGTTGCTGATTTTTTTGACGGAAGAGTAGGGGCAATTTAATTTGATACGGAATTGTCTATTAGATAGAAAGGCTTTGATGTAATTGTATATATTTGGGCCTATTTTCCACTGGGTCAGTTTTTTTTAAATAAGATGAATTCCTATTCTGTCAAATGCTTTTTCGAAATCGATTGACAAAACTGAAATATGATTTTTAGCTGACAAGGCGGAAGATATACAGTGATCGATATGAAGGAGCGAGTGCATTGTTGAATGCCCGGGTCTGAATGCCAGCTGATTTGTTTTCAACAGGTTTCTTTTTCCTAGAAACCATAGAAACCCTTTGGAGAAAATTTTTTCAAGAAGTTTTCCAATACATGGGAGTAGGGATATAGGACGATATGCGTTAACCTGGGTGGTTTGGGTATAGGGACCACACTGGCCGTTTTCCAGGTTTGTGGGATAATACCATTGAGGAAGATAAGGTTGTAGAGAGCAAGAAGTCGGTTTTTAAAAGCTGGTGGTGAATTTTTGAGCATTGTATAACAAACTCGATCAAATCCTGGTGTCTTACCTTTGACAGATTTGAGGCATGTTTCGAACTCATTTTCATTAATTTGAAGGTCTAAATAACGAGCTGATGTGTCTATTTTGTGAAAATCGGGTTTTAAGTTAAGTACAGAATTCTTTTCCTGAAGGAAATCTGGTAAAAAATTAAGGTCGTTGGAGTAATTTGACCAAGTGTTAGCGAAGAATTCGGCAATTTCGGAAGGGCAGGATAGGGTATCTGTGTTAGATTTTATAATTTTGATAGCTCGCGGGACGTAATTTCCTGTTAGCAATTTGACATCTGTCCAAAGTTTCTTGGAGTTAGTGTTAGGATTAATGTTTGCGGTAAACTTTGCAAAGTAGTCAGACTTAGCAACTCTCACCGTCTTTCTAAAGACCGCATTGGCTTTTCGGTAGCATACTAAATTTTTATCGTTTGGGTGTTTTCCAAATACCTTCCAGGCATCTTGTTTGTTAAGACGAAACTGTGCCAGTTCTCTGCTCCACCAGATGACTGTCGCTTTCCTAGAGTTGTTGTGGGATTGAGGAATTGTCAGATTGGCTGCATTTCTAATAGACTTAATTAAGGTGGCAGCTTCTCTATTTATATTTAGGCAGGGTTGTCTTTGTGCTAGAAAAACTGAGATTTCGCGGATGGTGTGTCCCCATTGGGATCGGGATAGAAATTGGAAAGTGATCACTGCCATGCAAGTCATCTAGAACCTTCCATTTTACGTGTGTGTATAGTTGGGGGGAGATAGCGGTTAAATCGATGTTAGTGCGAGTTTTATGGGTCGAAAAGTGGGTGGGGCTGCCATCGTTCAGTAGTAATAATGAGCAATTGTTTAATAAGTTTTCAACTGATTTTCCGCGTTTTGTAATTGAGGAAGAGCCCCACATAGGATTCCACGCATTAAAATCTCCCGTAAGCAAAATAGGGGTTTGAAATAAGATTAAAAAGACTTCAAAATCCATGGTGTTAAATATTTGGTTTGGGTGAATGTATATGGAGATGATTGTTAGTTTTGTTTTCCACTCAATTTCAATTGCAATTGCAGCTATATCGGAACTGTATTTCGTAACTTTATTCACTGTGATAGATTTATGGATGAGGATGCCGACCCCTTGTTTGGCTTGGGTGGTAGTTTCAAGGTTATGGAAGAATGGGACATAATTCCTAGGTGGGAATGTGTTAGCATTATATGCTATATGTGTCTCTTGTAGAGAAATTACTGAGGACTTCTGATCATTGATTAGGAGTTGCAGTTCGCGATAGTTGTTAAGGTATCCGTTTAAATTCCATTGTAGAACTGTAAAGGATGAACTTTTAAGGTTTGTTGACTTATCTACGTTATAATTGGGTTTATAATGCGAGAAGCCAGAGGTGTAGCAGTTTTGACATTGTATATCATCAGAAAGACTAGATGTACCGTATACTGAAACAATCGGCCTATTTGGAGAGGATACATCATTGAATCCTCGAGAGTAAGAATCCGATCGTTCAGACTGATTATTTCTATTGAAGTGAGTGGTCATATTGATCGAAATCTGGTTCGCATTTAGAAATATAATCTTTTGGTGAGTTAGTGTTATTAGTTGTTGATATAGTTGATGTGTTATTGGAGATTAAGGGTATTGGATTAAGGTGTTGTGAAGGGAAAATGACATCTGTTGTATTTTCCGTTGTATTAGAGTGAGAGAGGATGGATTCTGTTTTGTTTGTATTATATGTTACCGTTGAAAAATGTTGTGCATCGGAATTGTTAGAGCTTTTTTTTGGTTGTGAGAAATTAGAGAGGGAAGGAGGTTCAATTCGCTTTGGCCTTGTTATGGTATTAGTAAGTATTACGTTAGTGCTGTGAGGGAGAGATTTGTTTTTATTGAGTATATGAGAATTATTGGTGCGTGTGTCGTTTTTGGTTGGGGTATTGGTATTTAAAACTGTTTTGTGAGATAGTGCGTCATTAGTGGCAATTTGATTAATATTTTTATTGTTTGTGGTAGAGTTTGTTGGTAAGGGGGTCATAGCCGGAGTGGGTGTTTTGCGGGTTTTTGGATTTATGCTTGAGCCTTCATTATATTTAACCGAAAGAGGGTCTAATGCAGATCTGGCGACGGCTGAAAAGGTTCGGCGTGCGGGGAGGGAAGGGTTTTGCTCTGCATATTTATTTTTGGCTTCTGTAATTGTGCATTTGTTGATGGTCTTGATTTTTAAGATCTCCTTTGCTTTCAAATATTGTTTGTAGTCTTTTGAAGACGAATCATGTTCTTCGTCGCAGTTTGCACATGATATGCGCGTACATTTTTCAGGGTTGTGCGGCGGAAAATTGCAAGTGACACAGGAGGTGTTTCGTCTGCATCTTTTTGCAGTATGGCCAAGCAACTGGCAGTTTTGACAGCGCATCGGGTTGGGGAAATATTCTTCGACTTTAACCTTGTACCAGCCAATATTTACTGAACTTGGTGGGCGGTATAAATCAAATGTGAATAAAATGAGGCCTGTTGCACGTTGCGTCCCTTCTACTGTCCTTTTAAACTTAAACACACTTATAACGCCTTGATCTTTCATTTCGCTGATTATTTCTGCTTCGGGTACATTTACAAGGCAGGGCGCATATGCAATGCCTTTTGATGAGTTGAGGTTTGCATGGAGCGTGACAGAGATGGGGCAAAGGTTTGACAAAGTTTTTTTTGGAGAGGAAGAGATCAGCGATTCTCTGCGATTTTACGAGTAGCAGTAAATTACCGTCACGCAATTCTGAAATGTAATCGTAGGCGGTATTTATGCCATCGATTGCTTTTTTAAAAAGAAAAACACTAAATGTGGTGAGGGGTTTTTGTTCACTTGCCGGGGAAATGACTGTAAATTTGGGCTTTGCTGTGGTCGCGGTTGTCGGAAGCATGTTAAATTGGTCTATGTGTTCCGAAACCGGTTTTTTTCTTTTTTTATGTTTGGGCTCGGTAAGCGTGTCAAGCAGGCTGTACCGATTGCCCGTGGGAGCACTTGGCCTTAAGGCCATTTTCACTTTCTTCACAACACACTAGATTTTCACTCACTAACACCAGAGGAAGGAGAAGAAAAAAAAAGTACAACTAGAGAATGAAAGTGAAGAGTGTACATTTGTGGAATTGGAGTCGAGTTAAGAGTCAGACACGAGCGTTGATAAAGTCAGCAAAAAAGATGCTGCCGGTTCAGAGGCTAGTCGATGACTGGCAATGTCCATATTCATGACAAGTATTTTGCCGGATTCCATTCTTAAAATAATATGTAATATATGTAGTATGTAATATTTGTATTAAAAATACATTTGCTTCCACTTGTTTATGTTTCTCTTACATATTACAGTTTTTTCCCTCAATTCATTTCTTGCATATAGGAGCCGTATTTGCCCCAGGAGCCATCTACGACCCATGCCAAAAACACACTTCTAAGTTACAATAACGTAAAATTGACTTAATACTCGTACAGTTGCACAAAAAAAAAAAAACAAATGCGCAATAAACAAAACTGATAAGTTTTTTTTAAAAAAAATAGTTCTGAGCATATATGGATGGGTTAGGATTGTTTTAATACTTTATAGTATAGAAAGCATGAAATGTTACTGATTTTATTTCTAAATGAAAATGTTGTTATAATTTAAGTGAATTAGTTATTTTCGAATTTATATTTGAATTCATATGAAATAAATTCCAATCAATCAATAATCTCATTAAAGCATTGGTGGGGAAAATATCTGTGGAATAAGATAAGCCAAGCAACATTGCTGGTAAATATTAATTGAGATGAGATGAAGCAAGGTGAAATATCTCTTGCTTCCCTTGAGAAACCCTAGGCATTTCGTAATACCTACCACATTTGTGTGGGAATCGACAAGTTTTATTCATGGGTAATGGCTGGGTGTTTAAATTGCGCTTTAAAGACAACAGAATAAATTAAATTCCATTCGGTTTCCCAATGAATTCTGGTTATATTAAAATTTAATAAGTTCAACACACACTGCCATTCTACAGCCGGAAAACTCGGACGTAAGGCAAAGTGCCTCAGCCGTACAATGTTCTTTGGAGGATGCCATTCGCATTTTGAACGGTAAACGTGGTTGGAAAGTACTATACGAATATGCTGTAAACGCATAACTTTACAGGAGATGCATAATAGATGAAGAATTTACTTACTTCATTTTAACAATATTCTCTCTTCTTTTCGTAAATAATTGTAAATCGCAATCTGGTAGACGGCATTAAGCCAAACCATTTAGGCCATATAAGCTTAATTTTTGTAATAAATATGTTCATGAAATATTTAGTGCAAACAAAACTGAACTAACTAAATAGGGCCGTGTACAGAGATTACTGTCATCAGTAAAGAAATATGTTACCTTGGATTAGAAGAAGCATACAAGAGATCATTGATGAAAATGTAAAAGAGTTTCGGGACAGAATGAACCCCTGCGGCACATCAGACTTGAAACCATCCAAGATTCAAAAGCTTCCATGTATCACTGTATAAAGGCAAAGGTGACACAAGAAATTGTAACAGCGATCGGGGAAGCTGTACTCATACACGCGGCAAATACCCGACAGAGTTCCAGCCGGTCGGCTATGTAGCATTCTGTAGATTTGCAGCAATAGGGGTAATATACGATGACGTTCAAAGTTTACAAATGATGATGAACTATATAGCCAAAGTTGAAGAACAAGCCTAGGAGACAAAGCCAGAGATTAAGTCTTTCAAGAAGGTATCGACCAGCCGCATCGCCGGATATCAAATGGACACTGCACATTTGAAATCTGTTCTGCCACACCACCAAATGACCATGGAGGACTACAGTGATGCATTCCCCGATGGCGCATTGGATCCAATCAATCGTTCAACATTCTGACCTCATCAACCTGAGCACCAACTTGATCACGTTGATAAGGACGCTCCACCACATCACATTAAATACTGCTTCACGGTGGATTAATTGAATAGTTAGTGGATTTTTGCTAGAGTTTCGTTGTAATATCGGTTATTACCGAATAAATAAATGAAGAAAAGAAAAGCGTACGGTAGGGTTCCCATAGATATGTTATGGATAGCGCTAGGAACTCGAAGTGTAACAAAACGTATGTACACAGACAAAGAACTAGTCTATTGTCCTTCTTATAAACTTACCTTAATGGAATCTTTCAGTTTTTCGAAGAAAGGTGAATAGGCGCCTTAGTGCTAAAGTGCCTAAAGTACCAGCATTCACCATATCAACGCTGAGTATCTACTACCTGATGCGAGCGTAAGCCGGACATTCACAGAGGTAGTGCCCCGGAGTGCTTATCATCACTTTCACAGCAAGCATTGTAGGGTGTTTTATCACTTATGGCCATCACGACGGTAGTAAGCAATTTGCAGTCTTTGTTGCTGAGGGATAGCAAGAAGGTCTTTGACTTTTTAGAGACATCAGGAAGAATTCGTGCCGACAACCTGGCAGATCATGCCTTCATGACAGTTGTGCTCATATGAAACCCAAATATCAATGGAACACTTAACATGCAGTACCATTGTAGATTTTGTTCCAGAAAAATCCGACTATTTTTTCCGTGATCCAATTGTTATCTGGGACCCAGAAAAGACTCAGTGAATTAAGCCTTCCGACCGTGTTCAGTGATGTCTTCCATTCTCGAAATAGCTTGGAAGTCGTAAGAGGGCTTTAAGTGCTTCTTGGCTGTTGCTACACAGTTCTTCACAATATAGTGCGTTGCCACCAGGATTGCATATATGTATCTCCACTTGAAAAATAGACGCAAGCTTTCCTAACAAGGAGTGAAATCTAACAGAAAGACACCAGCCCCGCATCTAATATCGGTTTTGGAGCAATAGGTGAAAACCCGACTGCATTCCTTTCCTGGCTAAGATTCTGACCGAAACCAGTCTTGGGCACAGTGAATGTCAATTTCGTATATTTTCTGCAGCAGAAGTGGTGGCATCATTGCGTTAGATTTTATGTCCATAAGACCAGAGTCCAAAGACAGTCGGCGCACAAGGCCATCAAAGCTCCAGTATGTGTTGTAAAAAAGAGAACTTCTTTTTAAACGTAAGATGGCATTGAGTATACAGCCCATGACATCAATATCAAGGGGAGGTAAATTCATCAATTCGACAAATGCGGAGCCAGGCGATTAAAGAAAGGCCCATGCAGCCGAGACAGACCGTTCCTTGGGGTCTTCTAAAAGCAGCAATTTTGGTGAGAGCTAATTCCACCACACAAAAATTGGTGGGGAACATATCTATAAAATATAATTGGCTTTCAAAGCTGCGAAGATCCAAAGAACCCTTCCCGTTGACAGGCGCTATGTCTTTCGACAGCTCCTTTGTACTTCAGGAAGACCAATAATGCCTAACATGGTTAGCCCAGTAAAGTTTGCTATCCAGGATTGCACCCAAATACTTAGCTTCTTCGTAGAATTGATGGTGATGCCTTTATGCACTAGACGAGTCAGATCAGACCACTTCCCTCATTTCGTGAAGAGAACAACCTCAGTTTTCAGAGGATTGGCTGAAGGACTATTGCAGACAGTCACTGGACACGATCCAACAAAAAGTGTAGCTATATCGTTCTTATGTGTTTGTGCATAGATGTCGGAACTATTTAGCGCATTGAGCATTGACTTGACCAAAATGCACCTTATCAAATCCATGGAGAAATCAAGCCTATTTTGTCTCTGTGTACGGCTCACAAATTTCACTACTCATCGAGATGATAAAGATACTGACCGTTTGCCTGCATCTCTTAATAAATGTATTTAGGACAGAATTAACTGGAACGAGAACAACGCTAACATCGTTTATAGCGAATTCAAAAATAGGCGGCCACTTGACATTTGGCTGCGAAGGAGAAACGGTCATGGGTCTGAAACTGCACAAGTGGTTATTGTTTACATAAATCTGAAAAAGGAAAGTTTTTAATGCCGTACCAGAACTTCTTTTGAAGCAGGACCTAGACAACGAGTCTAGAACGACTTTTCTTCTTTTCACCAATGATGGGACTATCAGAATCCACGGCGCTGTAGTCCTTTAGGCATCTCTTAAAAATTTAGCAAATACGGTAGAATATAATTCTTTACGAAACAGTCGTACTAAGACGATTTCCCACATCCGCAAACCTAACTACTCGCATTTCTTCAGAAGTACCCGTTCTGTATTAAATAGAAATGACAGGCATGGAAATGACAAGAAGATCGCTGAAAAATGCGATTCGAAAGGGGTAAGATTCAAGTCCCAGCCATGGTTCGAACAGGTGGTCGAACAAAATTCGATTCTGGATATGCAAAAACATCTGCAAACAAAATATAAAAAATACAGCGACCTGTAGAATGATTCTATGGCCCCTGAAGCGCCGCAGATGCTTAAAAGAAATATGCACTTGATGTAGTAAGTGCTTTATAAAATCTTTCTTTAAATCCACAAAAAAACCAAAGCTATTCTAATCAGGTTTAAGTTAGCTCATAGCTTAGCTAAACGGTCTTAATCTTCCCTATGCTATCCTCGTAAAATGAATAAGTAAATATCTTTCGTAAGGAGATACATTTCAATCAAACCTTGTTATATGTACATGTTTCCATTCTCTAAAATAAATTCCCCACCTCTGTCAAAAAGGAGATTACCTCTAATTAACCCAAAATAGAACTTTCACAACGCAGCAAGCCCATTAAACCACCAACACGTCCAATCACTCATTAATACCACTTAACCATCAATCAAGTGGATAACCGGAAAGACATGGAAACAACCTATTTATGACCTTTAACCTATCTAAATCGGACTATTCACCCACAAAGACTCTTCAAAGAAAAAACAACAACACTACGACCATCTTCTCGATCCCCATTAACCTGTTTGATAATTACCACATTACAGCCGTAAGGAATTCGCAAAGTGGAATAATCTGCTTGCTTGTCAATCTTTGACAGTTTCTCAATTATTCCCTTAGTTAGGGTGCGATGTCATCATTGTATACCTAGTTATACTCGTCATTCTCCTTTCAGCCTGCCAGCGTACGAATACTTGTTTCCCAATCCCTGTTACCCATTTAACTTTTAAACGCAATTAACCTTTAATGCAGCGGCAACTTTGAAGTGTCCTTCTTAATAATTTATCCAACTTCTTCTCTGTGTTTGCTCATCCTCACACACAAATACCGATACTCCGCAGTGAAACCATTCAAAGAAAGTGATACGATGAATACGCTTTCAGTATTAGTAAGATTGCCGGTTGCCCGTGTTTCCATTTATTCTACCACCCTGGGCCTAATTAGCTTGCTACGTTATACATATGTAAGCCAGGGTATGCCCTTAAAGAAGATTCTTCGACTTAACTTTTCTCGTTTGTTGTTTTCTTTGTTCTCATTTATGTTTTGAAGGTGAAATTAGGTTGATGAACAAATTGGGGTAATCGTGTACTTGTTAATCTTAAAGGACATCTCGACACTGAGTTTCGTATACTTGTCTACATACTTAAGAGCTTAATTCCGACACAGAAACAACAAGACAAGCCAGACGTCCATTTGTGTAACATTAGATCTTCTCTAAATCACAATCCCCACAAGACAAGTCATAAGTGTTGTGGAGAATCCGAATGTGTTTTTGAAAACACTCTCAACGTAAACGTAAATCCAGTGCAACAAAACGTGCCAAAAATTCATGCAAATATCATGCTTGTACAACGCACGTAGAAAGAGTTATCCGAAATGTTGTAGCTGCCAGTTAAGGACTCCTTAAAGTTTGGGGAGGTAAAAAAAGAAAACTGATGATGTGCTCTGTAGTATCTCAACAAAAAAGTGTTATCTTTGAACTCCATTAGAAGGTAATAATAACAAAATCAGTGGACATAGAGCCATAGGACGTAGAACAATGACGGCTTGTGCCACTATGTTGGTTGGAGACGATGATGATAATGCCGTCGACGACGTGTGGCATACAACTTTTAATCCAATAGATGAGTACCAAATGAGAATAGAAGTTTCTGAAGCTAACCTAATCCAAATTGAAAAGGGGGATTTTCGAAAAAGTTGGAGAATTCATCTGCAGCTTTGAGAACAAGCGCAAGCAATTTCGAAAAGTGAGAGAAGAGAAAAGCTACCACGGATATCAAACTGCGCATGACTGTTCCCAGTTTAAAATACAAAGACTGCATGTTTTTCTATCTGTATTTGTGGTAAGGTGGAAAGTACTGAATTAGGACTAAAAGCTCAGTGAGGAGGCAATTTTTGCATCAACAAGTCAGAGAGTATGGGATTTGGCTTTTCAAAGGTCTTCAAAAAGATCAAATGTTGTATCCTCATCTTAAGAATTTAATCGGATATAGAAAATCACATGATTACCTTCCACATGCTAACATTTATCTTCTTTAGGGGTTTACCTTTGTATTTAAAATTTCGACAAACTATTTCGAGCGCTTGTAAACGCCGTTGTTTCTACTTCCGTTTATTTCTTACGGCTGCATTGTTGTCAATAGTTTGAATTGTTTTTTCATGGGGTTTTTCGATGAAATTTTTATTTTGGATTGAAATACAGTTGATGCGATTTGTTATGAAATGTCCTCTAGGGAACCGTTTGCATGAGCGAATGCACTGGACCGAATTTTCCACGACTTTTTTTTTGCATCATTCGGCCAATATTCCAGCAATTTCAGATTGAATATTCAGCACAATGTCTTGTGCTGTGTCTTATTGACACAGACCAGAAACTTAATGTAGTCCTGTACTATTTCTAGCGACAAGACGATTAACGAACTTTATCTTCAATAAGCGGATTGTTGTTGAAACCCTATTATCCAGATTTGTTTCTTTAATAAAACGAACAATTGTTGAGATATCTCTGAAACTATTACCTATTGCTTTATGAAGTATTCGTTCTTTCTTTATTCATCTACCGAGCTACACTGTCCAATACTGTCAAAAACATTTCAAGCTCATATCAATGTGGAATACTGCAACTCCGTAAAATCCATTAAGTACATATGCAAATATGTTAACAAAGGTAGTGACATGGCAGTGTTCGGGCTTTCAAACCGAAACGATGAAATCACTCAATTTTTGGTGGGTGTGTCTTTGCATCAGCAGTAATGAAGCTGTCTGGCGAATTCTTGGTTTCAGTACTCGTGAGCAATATCCAACTGTTCAACATCTTGCTGTTCATCTAGAAAACGGTCAACGTGTTTATTTTACCGAAGAAAATGCCGAAGGACGAGCAGCACAACCACAAAATACAACACTTACGGCTTTTTCAATTGTGTCAAGTTGATGATTTTGCGAAAACACAAGCTAAATGTTTTGCAGGGGAAAATGTGACGCTATTGCTGCAGACTATGCTGGTGTTCGTCCATCGGATGCATTGTGTCGAGTATAAACTGTACATCTAAATAACGCTGAATGGTTATATTTGAGAATATTGCTTCACACAGTCAAAGGTCCAACATCATTCCACGCTTTGAAAACGGTTAATGAGGAAATATGTGAAACGTACTGAGAAGCATGTTGTCGAGTCGGCCTTCTAGACCAACGGTCAGCGACTGGGTCACGACATTGGCAATGTTTGCAATTATTTTAACGACTTGCGCGCCTTGTGACCAAAAAAATTGTTGGCAAAAGCATAAAGAAAGATGAGTAACGATATACTAAGCCAAGCACGTAGAACGAATGCGAATGTTGAAATCCAGTTTTCGGATGACATTTTCAATGAAGCACTCATATTACTTGAGGATAGATATATTTCGATCAAAACCAAAATTCTTTCCCAGCTTGGACTACCACCACCGACACGTGTAGCGTATCAAAAAGCAAACCACACAACAGAATAACAATAACATAAATAAAGCACAAATGATTCACGGTGCCAGTGACCTAATACTCATTTGAACTAATTCAAGTGCTCCGCCTTAGAAACACTGCAGCAAATGTATCACCGATTGTGGAATCATGTTTCTTGCTACGTTACACGTTCGTTCACAAGCATTATACATGCCAAATTTGTATAAATACCCGGAAACACAGATGTTATTTAGTCTTCCATTTCAATACGGCAGCTTCTGCGTACACACAACAGTTTTATAAACAACATATTACATGGCGATCCTGCCAGTCTCCAAAGGACTGAATCGGCAGTTAGATACGCTACTGCCTAAACTAGATACCATCCGCTTTCAACATTGTTTGGCATTTCGATGCCTAAACATTGGCTTAGGATCTAAAGGAGATCCTGCCTTAAAAACAATAATCGCCCATATTCCCGTTGGCGTTCTTGTTTTAAAACGAAATAAAAACGACATTTTGCCATCACCGTTGTCGTTATCGACGTATATCGAAAACATATCGGTATTCTGTAATTTAAAACGAAAATAGAAACGTCAAAGAAACGTTTGTTTTCTGTCGTCGTCATAGTTAGCAATGAAACAAAAGCGAGAAGAACAAAAAAAAAATTAAAAATGAAAATAACAACGTTCCGGCAATTTAAAATTTTGATTTCAGAAATGGAGATGAATCCGGAATATGCTAAGGGTTTTAGGAAAGGCATAAAACCAGTAAATTTTGAAGCTTTTTGGAATCAATTAGCAGGCAAAATAAATGCAATTGGACCTCCAGTTCGTGACGGAGACGGTTGGCACAAAGTAAGTAAAACTGAAAAAGCAAAAGTTATAAAATACAATTTTAATAAATATGTAATTAAAATTAAAGGTATGGAAGGATTTAAAATTTAAAATAAAAAATAAGTTGTTGACCAACAAAACTGAAGCCAGAGCAACGGGAGGGGGCGCCTTTAAGCAGATTCCACTGTCATCTATGGAAGAAGCTGTAGCAAATTTATTGGAATTTGATAAGCAAATTAATCCAATAGGAGATGTGGTAGGATTCAGTGAAGAAATTAACGAGCTGACAACCATGGAAGATGAGGCGAAAGCGTTTACTTCTGTCAATACTAGCAATGACAAAGTACCCACCGTTTCAACAAGGTCCCAGTCGTCCACTAATAATAAAAATGCTGAAAAGGAAAGGACCACATTACTGCGGAAGCAAACCGAATTGCAACAAGAGAAATGCAATCATTTAGAGTCCATGAAGGGATATTTAAAAGACATTTCTCGTTACTAGAGAAAGAGATTGGAAATTGAGGAAGAGCGCCTTAACATTTTTAAAAGAAAATCAAGCAAAGAAGAAGAACTTTTTATCCTCAATCTTGAAATAAAAAAGAAAAAACTAAAATTATTAGAAAAACAATTAAATTAGCTTTTTATGTTATTTTTTATTTATTTTTGTTACATTAATACTAAATCCATTTGAAATTTATAACGAAAAAGTATTTTTTATTGTATCTCTTATTCTGGCAGCATCCGTCCTTTCATTTCTGTCATCATTTTCATTATTTATGTTATAATTTTGAGCTTCTTCGGAAGGCATTTGAGCATCATTGTCGGGAAAAGAAGCATTATAGTGTATGCAAATATTATGAAGAGCAGCACATGCATTAACAATTTGTGTAATTTTTTGGGAACCATAATGCAATTCACGTGCTCCAAGTAAGCATCGAAAACGCGATTTAAGCATCCCAATTACTCGCTCTATTATATTTCGTGCTTCTGCATGTATGGAATTGTAACGGCTTTCTTCACTGTTTTCAAGAGCTGATCTGTATGGTGTCATTAAAAATGGTTGCAATGGATACCCAGCATCTCCTAAAAATTTAAATGATAAACTGATTTCTGTATATTTGAAACTTCATACCAAGAATCCACGAATTACGTTCACCAGCTTCATAATCTTCTTGTAAAGACCTTTTAGCTCGGCTTGTATTCCAAATTAATGAATCATGACCATAGCCTGAATGTCTTGCATCTACGTATCTTATACGCATTTTATGATCGCAAATCTAAAAATTAGATGCTTGTATCTTAATTCATCGTTAAAACTTACAATCATGGCATTTATGCTGAAGAAGCCTTTTCTGTTGTAGTACAAATGTTGAGAACTTTTGCTGGGACCAATTATTTTAATATGGGTTCCGTCTACACAACCTATGATTCCAGGAAAACGAGTTCGTTCATAAAAAAATCGTTTGCATTCCATTTTTTCTTCTGCAGTCATTTGAAATTTTACCCACTCAATGCATATTGTACTACTCATCGCCTCCAAGACTTCTGATAAAATTTTACTAACGGTGGGTTGAGCCAACGACAAATTGAAGTCATTACCCACGCTTAGTTGATATGATCCTTGAGCAAAAAACCGTAGAACAGTTGCAAGTTTTATTGTTGGTGTAATTGCAGACTTGCGCATGTTGCATTTTAGTTTTGGGGAGATTTGTTCCAGAACGTATTTAAATGCAGTTTTATTCAGTCTAAAAGTGTTCACAAATCTAAAAATTATACGTACATATGAATAAATGTATGAAAATATTTTATCAAAATTAAGTTTACACTGAATCTGGAATGGCAAACACATTAACATTTTGTCGCAACATTTTCCGATGTAAAGTAATGTCCTTTGTTTCATCATCTTCACTTGAACTTGAAAAATAAAATTCCGTACTAGCCATTTTATGTCTCTTTTAAATAAAATAACAAAAATATTTCAAAAATGCTAAACTAACAACACAAAATATGGCACCGTTACCTAGATTTCGTTAACTGTCATTATATTTTTCGATAACTTTTCGATAACTTTTCGTCTTCGTTTCAATATACTTCAGGAATACCAATTTAGGAACGAAACGACATAGAAACGACAACGATATAGAAACGACTTTAAAAACGACAACGACAACGAGAATAGGGGCGAATATGTATAACATATAAATAAACATATATAAATATATATGTCGTTAATGTCGAAAAAAGAATTCGACCAAATATTCGAGAAGTGCGCAGCCTTTCTGACTACAAAAAAGCCACAACAAAAACAAGGCGGTCAGCAGAACCAGGCCAGGTAACCAGCAGACCCAGCAGACAAGAAGACATCAATATCTGAACAAAAACAAGACCTTCTTAGACAATCAGCCAATTGGACCAACACCCATCGAGCAGTATAGAAAAAGAACAAAAGAAGACAGCGTCAGAAGAGCAACTGAAAAACCAGTCCAGAAGCAGAAAAGAGGCGGCAAACAATACGCTCACCGGAAAGCAATAGCCTTGTTATATAGAGAAAAATAAACCTAGCCACCACGCAGGAAAAAAATAAGAAGCTGAAACTACAGATAAAAACAATAAGAGAACAAGGACTAATGGAACAAGAACCCAGCAACATCATAAGACCTCTTTTTATATATACCTTTTAAATTATATATATAGTATTATATATACTAGCCATTTGGAGGATATTTGGTTGCTAGTACTCATATTAATAATTATAACTGGAGCCTCATTGTTTTTAAAAATCTACTCGGCTCATAATAAATACTTGAAAAAGAAATATCAAAATAATATAGCAAAGATATAAAGAAAGAAAAAAATATTTATATTGTGTATTAAAAATTCATAGAAATAAACAATATACAATTATAAAGAAAAATGTAACCTTCATAGTAGATTTTCTGACATTTTATAAACAAAACCTTTAAAATCCAATACGCCTCTCTCAAAAATAGACTTTATAAAAATAGCCTCGTCAACTCTACCCGAGTTCGACGGTAGAATAGAAAATAGGGCAAGTTTCATAGACGCTAAAGATATATTAGATCAGATGAAGGCATCTCATGAAGACATGGCAGTTTCTATAATAAAAACAAAACTCAAAGAAACAGCCAGGAATTTGATTAGCAGTGAACAAACATTACAACAAATAAAAAATACCCTGATAAGTAAGGTAAAAGGGAATCAGTACAGGTATTGACTGCGAAGGTAATGAACGTACAGCAAAAAAGTAAGTCAGCAAACCAGTACACCGGTGAAATCGAAAAACTTACTAAGTCTTTAGAAAGAGCTTATATATCAGATGGACTTTCTTCAGAACTAGCATCTAAATATGCCACACAGACTGCAGTAAAGGCAATGACGAAGAATTGTGCTGTAAATAGTGTAAAATTGATCATGCAGGCAGGTACGTTCACATCGATGAACGAATCTATATCTAAATTCACAAATAGTTGCAAAAATTCGATACTACAAATAAGGCGACATCCAGGTTATTACCGTGGTAATAATCGCAGTATTTTTCAAAGTAATAGCCGAGGCCGTTATCGTAATTCCAACTTTAATAGGGCCCATAATAGTAACAGTAACAGAAGTCAATCCAATAACTCCCGACAGAACCGTCCAAATAATCGAAGAAATATAAGACAACTTAATGGACACTAGGAAAACCAGCTAACTCTATCAACAATAAATAGTGCAAGTAAGAACATATTTAATCTGTATTTAAGCAGTTACGTTTCTTCCAAATCTACACTAAACAACAAAATTTCAACATTTTTAATAGACACAGGAGCTGACATCAAATGACATAATATTATTGGGTGACTTTAATATAGATATCCTACGTGATTCTATTTTTGTAGATAACTACTTATTTTTATTAGCATCTTATGGCTTAGAATCATTTATTAACAGACCCACTCGTATAACCAATTCATCAAAAACTTGCATTGACCACATCATGGTGCGATTTTTAAATTCTGAAAAACTTTTTCTCTGCAGCTCTGTTTTCGATTTGCAAATATCTGATCATTGCATGACGTGTTTAAGTTTCAATTATAATCCTGCTAAAAACTCAAATATCTCTTCTTCATGTCCATATTCTGTTATCACTGATTTTAGAAAACTTAATAAATTTTTGCGTTATGAATGTTGGACAAACGTAATTTACGAAGATAATCCTTCCATAGCTTACAGCAAATTTATGGATACATTGTATAAGTACGTCATCATTTGTTCGAAAGAAGTAAAGAAAAGTAAGAATAAAATGAAAATATTAAAACCTTGGCTAACTGCTCAGTTGCTTATTAAAATTAAAGAAAAGAACAAACTTTACAAAAAAAAACTAAATCCCCTCATAACACTAATATTATCAATACTTACAAAAAACTATGTAAAGATATTTCAAAAAATGTTACGCGGTGTAAAAGTAATTATTATTTCAACAAGTTTCGAGAAGTTAAAGGTGACTCGAGAAAGGAATGGAAATTGGTTAAAGAAATTCAGAACAAAACGTATATTAAGCACTCTAGTCCATAGTACGAGTATTAATGATGAAAATATTACCATTCGTGACCCCAAGGATTTAGCTGAAAAATTTAATAACTACTTTGTTTCTATTGTTAGCAAAGTGGTCTCGGACAGCTGCAATGATCTTCCTGAGTGTGATTGTTCAGATAATGTTGTATCCTCCTCACAGAGTTTTTATACTGATCCAATAATGTCCTCAGAACTGTATAAAATCATTCTATCACTAAAAAATTCCAATTCTAAAACATCTACCTGCTTTTCAACTAATTTTATAAAAAG
This sequence comes from Volucella bombylans, assembly GCA_949129095.1. Classification (NCBI taxonomy): domain Eukaryota; kingdom Metazoa; phylum Arthropoda; class Insecta; order Diptera; family Syrphidae; genus Volucella; species Volucella bombylans. The sequence goes on from OX422140.1 coordinate 389,442,461, forward strand.
AATAGCTTTGAACATTTGTGACATTTTATGCCATATCTATAACAAAAGTATTTCGAGTGGTGTTTTTCCAGATGACTTAAAACAAGCCGAAGTTATACCATTATTTAAGAAAGGTGATAAAAATTTAATAAATAACTATAGGCCAATATCATTACTTCCTGTTTTTTCGAAGATCTTCGAAAAGGCTATTAAAAATAGAATGGTAAAGTTTTTAGAAAAAAACAATTTTTTTAGTGAAAACCAATTTGGTTTCCGTTCTGGATACTCAACTGAGGGAGCCCTTTTAAATTTCTGTACAAATATATATAATGGTTTTAATAACAGGAATTTGACTGCTGCTCTTTTTGTTGACATAACAAAAGCCTTTGATACCGTCGATCACAAAATTCTTTTAGAAAAACTATATAAGTGTGGTTTTAGGGGTACAATGCAAAATTGGTTCGGTTCTTATTTATCTAATAGAGGGCAAAGAGTTAAAATCGGTGGGCATTTAAGTTCTACTAAAAATATTTCTATAGGTGTTCCTCAGGGTTCAGTGCTCGGTCCAATACTCTTCCTAATTTTCATCAATTCGCTATTTTCACAAAATTATCGTAGCAAAGTCAACGCATTTGCTGACGACATGGCATGTGCTTTCCAAAGTAATTCCGCCTTAAATCTAATTTCTGATATAAACCATGACCTGGAAATCTTGGGCCACTGGTTCCAACAACATAAGTTAGTAATTAGTGACAAAACAAAAATTATGTTTTTTAGTTCGAGTGGAAGGAAGTTAAACTTTGGAAATTTCTTTTTTCATTGTGCGAACTGCAGCAAATTTAAACACAGTAAAGATATTTGTAATTCGAACACAAGAACACAAACATTTTTTGAAGCGAGTACATGCGCTGATAAATGTTTTAGTATACAAAGCGTTTCATCTTTTAAGTATCTTGGTGTGTTGCTTGACTGGAGAATGAATTGGTCTGATCATACTAGCGCACTAAAGAGGTATCTTATAGCTGCTACAAGACAACTATACTTTTTAAAGTCCTACTGCTCTCGAGATCTTCTAAAATGTATCTATTATGGATTAGTTCATTCAAGGCTAGAATATGGCTTAACCTCTTGGGGTGGCACTCATAACAACAAGCTCAACCCTCTTCTAGTTTCGCAGAAACATATTATTCGTCTTATTTGTAACAAAAAGAGTCGTGATCGTAGTCTGCCTCTCTTCAGAAGTCTTAAAGTCCTTCCTGTTAAACATTTGTACTGTTATAAAGTCTTAAAGATATTCTTTGTAAGGTCGGGCTATCAATTAAACAGATTCTCTGCTATCTATAATCTCAGAGTCAACAATTTAAATCTTGCTATTGTACCAAATCACAATCTGCAAATTTTCTTTAACTTCTTTACGGCAACTGCTCCTAGGCTTTTCAACAGCTTACCAAATAACATTAAAATCATAAGAAATAAATCCATCTTTTTCAAGAAAGTAAAATCATGGCTCTTAGACAAAAGCTATGAGGATATTTCTAGTTTATTATCCATTATAATTTAAATTATTCTGTTTTACTTTCATAAACCTTATGAAATTTTTCTTTGTTATATACATATAAAGCTAATATCAAGCCTAATAATATACCTATATACAAAAAATGTTATAGAATATAGAAATGCTAAGACCCCACTAGATTACAAATTCTTAGTGTTTATTAATTGAAAATTAAATGTAAACATATTGTTTCATTCTGCTTTCGCTTCTAGTTCCCTTTGAACTATAGATTGCAGCTACTTATTAATTCAATTGTTAGATTTATTATGAATTCTTTATTCTTTTGTATTTCTTTATTTTTACGAATTAATAAAATAATAAAAAAAAAAAAAAAAAAATATATCAATTTTTAAAGAAGATCAGATTAATAATGATATAAAAATAGACAAATCGAAGATAACAGAACAAAGTGGAATAGGACAAGGAGCAATAAGAACTCTGGGAATAGTTACAGCAGATTTAATATTTGAAGAACTATTAATTAAACACGAATTTCACGTGGTACCGGATGATTTTCCCATCCCATGTGCAAGAATCTTAGGATTAGATTTCATCAAAAGATACAATTGTTTGTTAGATTATGAATTCAATCAAGACAGATTCATATTAAGACCATGTGATCACCACGAGGATTTAGCTCTTCAAATGACAAACACACATCGAAATAATGTTCACCACAGCGATTTGGTACGTGAACGGCAATATAATTCTGATGAATTGCGCCATTTTGCCGATGCTCGGTTTTAGAAAAAGTTATGCAACACGTAGCAAACGAAAGTGGTGGAATTATTTTCCTTGGTGCACCTGGAGGCACTGAAAAAAAAATTCTCGCTCAATTTGATATTCGCTGAAAATCGATCGAAAAAGGAAATTGCACCAGCTGTAGCATCGCCTGGAATCGCACCAACGTTATTTGATGGTGGACGTGCAGCGCATTCAGCTCTTAAGCTTCCATTAAATGTAAGCCATACTGAAACACCAACATGTAAAATCGGTAAAAATTCTGGCATGGTTGCAGTACTAAGAACAAGCCCACTTATTGTATGGGTTGAATGCAGTATGCCGCACAAGAAATCTCTTGAAGCTCTTGACCGTACTCTCAAAGATTTCAGAGAAAATGACCAACATGGGTGGAGCTCTATTGCTTCTTGTCGGTGATTTTCGACAAACTCTGCAGTAATTCCAAAGTCAACACCAGCCGCAACGTTTGAAAGCATCATATCTTTGGAGACATGTAGGGAAACTTACATTGTCGGCAAATATGCGTGTGCATTTATTCGCCAAACATCTTTTCCATATAGGCGATGTAAAACATCCGATTGATCCGACTACACGTGAAATATCTTGGCTCCAAAGAATGATGATGTCTACAAAATAAACCATCAAATTCAATTGAAGCTACCCGGTGAAGTTGTCAAGTACAAATCGATTGACACAGTTATAGATGAGGAACAAGCTGTCAATTATCCAATAGAGTTGCTTAACTTTTTGGAACCGAAAATGAAAATGTCAATAACCATCTCCTTAAACAATACAAAATACCCTGATCCTCCGATGGATTCCGTTTGCATAGGTCCACAAATGTCACCAGACTTCGCCGCTTTTTCTTTACTGGCTTTGAAGCTCTCTCGCTTGTTCTTAGCCATAAAGCAAGCTTCGCAGGTTAAGTTTTCTTCATCATATTTAATGCCATTTTTTTTGCACGAAATTGTTCACATGTCTCTCATGGCATTACCT
>OX422140.1:389445931-389515672 GCA_949129095.1 Volucella bombylans
ATTTTTTTTGCCCGAAATTTTTCACATATCTCTCATGCGTTTACCTCAAATTGTTGCTCCCGGCTACCAAGTTAGCTGATCCCATAGTTGTACTGGTCTTGAATTGCATTTTGTAGAGATTTCCATCACGTACTCCCACTGCAACAACGTGTTTTGTTCCTTTTACTTCGCATATGTTGCTGTTTGAGCTCAGCGTAAAACCTTTGTCCATTACGTGTCCATTACCAGAAAATAAATTGCTATGGAACTTTAGAATGTACAAAACATCCACCATTTTTTCGTTCCAGTTCCTTCCATCGAAGCTCATTATTTCAATTGTTCCACTACCCGGCGCCCTCAGAATTCCACCGTCTGCAATTTCTAATTCTTTTGGTGGATTTAGTTCTTTAAAACCTGGGAAACACTCTTTCGTGTGATCGCTTGCAACAGTGTCCAAAAGCCAACTGTCAGAGTTCGAGCTATCCGATGTACTATTAAATGCCTTGTTTTCCCTGTGAAGTGTGTGAGCCTACTAAAACTTAGTTTTTCGATCCGGGCAATCCCTTTTAAAATGCCCTAGTTTATGGCATTGGAAGCAATTAAACTCCCGTCGCTTTTCATCTTTTCGTTCATTGATTTTTTCTTTCTTTTTTGTAGTTTCCCCTTTCCTTTTGTTTTACAAGAAAAACTTCGCTGGTAGTTTCAATTGCGTTTCCACGATTTTCTTCGATTATTAGTCGCACCTTCAAAGTGTCCAGGTTTCTTTCCGTCGATTTTCAAGCAGTGCAGAAGCCGGCAATTTCTGCTGTTTTGACCCAAGTCGTTCAATTTCTGCACAAGATTCTCCATTCTCGCAATAAAAGCAACCATCTCCTCTCTTGACTCCTTACTAATTGTAAAGATTTTTGGTTCAACGTCGCAATACTTGTTGGTTTTTTTGTTCAAAAACCGAACACAACTTTTGCCGATTTACTGTTTCTGACTTGTTTCACCATGATTGTTGCAACCATTTGTCCGATGATTCGTCTTGTACTTTGTCCAAGCCTCCGCCTTCACCAGTCCCACAGGAACACATTTATTCAACATAAGACCTCAATGAGTCCAGATTGAGAACAACCAATTTTGACATACTGCTTTCTATTTTTAAGGTAACACGAGATCCACCGATGTAGTGTCGAATGAATGTCAAATTATTTTAATTTCTTCATAAGAATACAACGGCATACTGTGTCAAAAGCTTTGCTGAAATCAGTAAAAATGACATCCACTTGGTGGCCTGATTCAACAGATTCAAAAAGATACTTTGTAAACAGCGTCAAGTCGGTTAATGTACAAATACATGTTGCTGTAATGGTATTTGTTTTTTGATTGGAGAATAAAGTTTTTTCGTTACAATTGATTCACATAATTTACTCCACGATAAATCTCAACTTCTTGTTGGGATCCAGCCTTAAAATCTAAAAATATGCATTTTTTGAGTACATCAAATAGAATACGATCAGGGCACTTACTTTGAGTCCAATATTTTCAAAAATGCATCATAGACTTCTATAAGTATTAGACCGGAAGGAATACTCAACCAATCATCCGAATCTAAATAACTGTTTATAGTATTATGACGGGTGAGCAGATAGCAAAGATAGTTTTTCCAATTGTTGTGTTCCAGCAGCTGTCAAAATATTCAGTACGGTTTGCCATTTCATCATCCATCGTTTTACCTTTGTCTAACGTCGGAATTCCGGCTCAGTTGTAAATACGCAACGTAAATTTCGTCGTAAGATCGCTCCTTGTCATCATGGCTTCATTGTGCAGGCAATGCGCCGCACCGTGGAAAAGTTTGAGCGTAAGCACACTCTCTTGAATCTTAATCCTACATCCAGACAGAGATTGGTGCGAAATGAAGAAAACATATCCGCCGTAGCGTCAAGTATCGAAGAAGACCCAGAAATGGCGATTCGGCGCCTATCAGCTGAATTGGGCATCGTAAGAGAGTCCACTCGGTTTATTTTGCGATTGGATTTGTCCCTACATCCATATAATATTGTGCTGACGCAAGAACTGAAGCCTGATGACGATAGATGACGCCGTGAGTTCGCTAATTGGGCGCCGGAAATGTTAGCCGAAGATCCGGATTTTGGCCAAAAAATCAGCTCCTCGGAAGACGCCCATTTTTAGCTCAGCGGCTAAGTCAACAAGCAAAATTGACATTATTGGAGCGGACACAATCCACAAGTGTTCACAAATATTGACTGTTTGGTGTGGTTTATGGTATGAAGGCACCATCGGAAATTATTTCGTTCGAAATAAGTAAGGAGACACCGTTGCCGTCAATGATCTCATGTATAGAGCGATGTTAACCGACTTTCTGTGGTAAAAGCTCTTCGACATCAACATATCCGAGTTGTGGTTCCAACAAGACGGCGCTACATGCCATAACGCTCGAAGTTGTGAAGCAGAAATTTGCCGACTGGGTCATCTCACAGCGAACGTTTATCAATTGGCCGCCGCTATCATGCGACTTGACACCAGTCGATTATTTTCTATGGGGCTACGTTAAGTCCGTAGCCTATGCTAACAAGCCAACCACTTTGAGTGAGCTCGGGGCCAACATTCAATTCGCTATTGCCAGAAGAGCGCCTCACATATTGGACCGAGTCATCAAAAATTGGATCGACCGCTTGAAGCACTGCCAGTGAAGCCGTCATGGCATGAACATAGCTTCAAAATGAACCCAGAATCAATTTTGTACTTCAAACCGTTGTTGTTTGGCTGTTTGGCTGATAAATGGCTTCCGAAGGGCTCATTCAGTACTTCAGCTGCCATTGAAGTTAGCTCATGAATAAACTCCTATTTGTAACATCAATTGGTTCGGGACGAAACATTTTTTTTAGAGGCTTAGAATTTTCATTAGAAACAAAACGCAGAAAAATGAACGCAATGACTTTATTAGCTCGCAAATTTTAATGCATTTAGTGTTTGAAAATAATTCCGGTCATATGGCTACAGGGGCTACATCTTAGGAAAGCTATCTTATCGGTTCAAATTTATGTCGACAATAACGCGCCGAACATTGGCTTCTAAGTCGTCAAAGTAGTCCAAAGGAGTCAAATCACATTGCGGCCAATTATCAAATCCTTTTCTTGAGCTGATTCACTCTCCCAATGTTTGCCCCAATAAAATGATGGTTTCAACCAGCGTATGGCATGTTGCGCCATCCTGCTGAAGCGATTTGTATTTAATACGATTGTTATTGACTCAGGGTATTAAAAAATCGCGAATCATGTCCGCTAGTATTGAAGAACACCCAGAAATGTCGATTCGGCGAGGATCAGCTGAATTGCGCATCACTAGTCAACCCGGCTTATTTTGCTGTTGGATTTGGGCCTACGTCCATATAGGATTGTGCTGATACAAGAACTTAAGCCGGACAACCATAGACAAAGCCCAATTATCGGGCTCTGGAAATTTTGACCGGAGATCCAGATTTTGGCCAAAAAACCATCTTCTCGGCCGAGGCTTATTATTAGCTCAGCGGCTATGTCAACAGGCAAAATTGCCACTCAACAAGTGTTCGGTTCATGGCATGACGGCATGAATCGAGTAACGGGACACCGTTACCGTCAATAGTGTCAAGTATAAAACGATGTTTACCGACTTTCTGTAGTCATAGCTCGACAATATCGATACATCCGATCTGTGGTTATAATAAGACGGCGCTATATGCCATAAAAGTGATCACGGCGAGTGTTCATCAATTGGTTGCCGCGATCATGCGATTTGACACCACTCGATTATTTTCTCTTAGGATACTCGTATGTCAGGCCTTAGTCTACGCTAACAATGCAATCACATCAGATGAGCTCGAGGCCAACATTCGACACGCTATTGCTGGAATAACGCCGGACAAATTGGACCGACATCTTGAAGCACGCCCATGCGAAGCCCAGGCCGCCATTAGAATGACGTGTCATTCCATACATAATGGCATGAACGTGGCTTCAAAATAAAGCCGGAATTAATTTTATATCTCACACCGTTGCTGTTTTATTTAAATTTGATTTAAAAAGATTTTGCTTCCACGGGCTTCTTGACTCGACTCGGACCGTAGTGGTCTTCAGTCTGAACTCAACGACATCATCGCTGAAGCCAAGTAAAGAGTAACCATTTCCACTTGCTGTTTCTTTATAAAGGGTTTTCCAATAGGGACTTTACAACTTTGAATTTAATTTGTGAACGCACTCTTTCACTTATCATCCAATTGTCACTGTCAATTTATTCAGTAAGCTCAACATTTTCATCATGGTGAAAGACGAGCAACGTCTGCAAATTATATCGGTGACTGCAACTTTAAGAGCGTTAACTCCAATTTTCGGTCGTAATTCTCGCCCTGGACAGGCAATAACAAGCTTAGTGCAAAAATTTGAGTCTACATATTCGTTGTGTGATGTTGCCGTGTCAGTGAGACAACGTGTTGGTCGAAGTGTCGAAAGTATTGCTGCCGTTCAGGCGTCCGTAGCAAACGATCCAAATCAGTCAATTCCACAGCGTTCTCAAGAATTGGGCATCGCACAGATCACATTATGACGTAAGGATCTTGGTTTACACTCATACAAGATCAAGCTGACTCAAGAATTGAAGCCGATGAACCATTTGAAGCAACGTACGTTCTCCGATTGGCTTCTGGAGAAGATGCGCCAGGATGATGAATTTCATCGCAAAATCATCTTTAGTGACGAAGCTCATTTTTGGCTCAATGGGTTCCTCAATAAGCAAAATATGCGTTATTGGTCGGGTGAAAATCCACATGTGCTTCATGAATCATCACTTCATCCACAAAAAAATAACTGTTTGGTGCGGTTTGCACGCCGGCGGCGTTATTGGGCCATATTTTTTCGTCGACGATAACGATCGTCACGTTACTGTGAATGGTCAGCGTTATCGCGCCATGATCACCGATTATTTCTGGCTCGAATTGGAAGATATGGACTTGGATGACATGTGGTTTCAACAGGATGATGCCACAAGCCACACAACACACGCTACAATCGATTTATTGAAGAGTAAGTATGGTGAGCGTATTATCTCAAGAAATGGGCCAGTCGATTGCCAGCCTCGTTCGTGCGATTTAACGCAGCTTGACTATTTTCTGTGGGGCTACATTAAGTCAGTGGTTTATGCCAACACGCCGACGACGTTGGAAGACTCAGAGCCAACATTGAACGAAGTCGAGTTCCATTCATAAATGTTTTCATTGTATTATTTTAACAAGGCAAATGAAAATAATCTGCATGCTTGCTTGGAGAGAAAATTCCATGGGCTGTACACCGAGTTAACATCAAAATTCCGTTGTGAGGATACCTCTGAAAAATATTGAAATGAGAAAGAGATAAATTAAGACCTCGTATGGACCTCAATCAAACGGTTTTGCGCAACTTGTACCAGGTAATGCAATACCATGCTGCTGGTTGAGGCAAAACCCTACCAAGAACTCTAGCTTGAGAATCTTAGAGATGATATCTCGGATGCTAAACATTGCCATTGTCCATCAGTACCGATCTTGAATACTGAAACAAAAAGTTCAAAGTTTCCATGAGACTACTATAGTGAGACCATAACCATGGCGCACTTTTTCTAGGAATGAAGCTTCCCTTTGGCATTATTGATAGAAATAAGAAAAGCCATTCTTAAGTTCGAGTACTATCAAAGGTCAGGAGATAGCAGCTCATCTCCCACGCTGGTTCGATTCCAATACGGTAAGGAGAATTTTAAGATCTTTTTCACCACTCTAGCCGTCATAAAAAAATAGATTGTAGAACGGGCCAACCAAACCAATTTGGTTACAATACAAACGCCTCAAGTTCTATCAAGTTTTCGAAAAAAACACCAACACAATAATGATATCATACGAGTAAGTTTATTGCCTGCAATTGATACAAAACCACCCTAGAGTACCTAATCTTTTTCTTCTTTTTTTTTCTGTAGAATAAATCCCCCAATAGAGGACCCTCTTCGAAAATGTAGTAGAAAACACCTCTCTTAATCTATAAATAAAATTTCGAAATAAATTTGTTAAACGCAACACAATTCGACAAATCACCGACATCCAATGGTTGTTATATAATTTTTTTTTACGATTGTGTCTACCTATCAGTTTATTAACTCAATTATCTTGGTTCTATCCTTGGTGGCAAGAAAATACGGTCTCACCTTTCAAGGACACCTCATCACCAATCGATTATTTAAAGCTTCCACCAAATAAATAGTCAATAAGCCAATTTATTTGAATAGAATTACCTAAAACGAGCTTATTCGAGCTGACAAATACAACATACAACGTCGAACCATCTAAGGGTGGGGGTTGAAAGGTTTATATTGTATGCTATTTGGCAACATTGTAAATGAGGGCATTTCGTATGTGATAGAGTATCGAAAGTGTTCCACAGCGACAGACCGATGGTGGAGGGTGTTACGGCCGGTGATATTGCATCAAATCCATTTAACCCTTGATTAATGTGCGGCGTATCAAAACCGATTTTAAGGAAATAGATAGCCCACCCGAAATGGATTTTCCGCCTCCTTATTGTTTGAAAATTATTACACGGAAGTGGAGAGGTATCTGTTACTCGGGTATCCAACATGTATTCGAGGCGTTCGTGCTTGTGACATCGTTAGATGCGATTTATAGATTTACGACCGACATAGAGAGATCGGAATTCAACAAGGGTTTGGCTGCGGCGGAATGAGATATCGATTTAATATCTTTATTGGTTATTGGTTGGTGTGATAAATATTTTATTGTGTGAGCGAGTTTTCTATATTTTACGAATAGGTTGAGTATTTGCGACAGCAATGGGCGTGAGAATTTTCTGTTTGCTATTCTAGAATGCGGAAGTCATGATTGGACTTTAAATGGACACTCAGTGGGGAAGTTCATTGGTGGATTGTGCCATTTGTTGAAAGTTAAAATTTGACCTTGAAACATGACTGTTAGCTTAAATGATGTAGTATGTGAACAGGATAGGCTAAGCTTGGTAGGAATCACGCCTTATTGTTTAGATTGTCATAGGTCTATTGTAGGGAAAGGCAAATCCGTAACTTAGGTCAAACCTGCTACTTTGTGCAGCCTTTACTAACAAAGTTGCTCTCTTTTCGAACTCAGCAAGCAATGACGAGGTGGAATTCAACTGGCCATGCTTTTGTGCGAGTGGCAGATTCTATCCCAAAAAGGGATAAACTAAGGACTAAACCTGCAAAACTTCGGTTAACGATATTGCTTCGGGACATTAGTTGGCTATTTGGAGAAATAATCAATATTGCCCTTTTGGAGTGGCTGAAGGATAACCATATAATCTCCGATATTCACTTTGATTGAAAAATGAAATAAATACAAGAACTGGGCTAAGAAGTTTGGCCAATTTAGTAGCATAGGGTCTAAGTATTTTTGTCTAGAAAAAAACAAAAACCATCGATTATTAGGGAAGTTAGGTGTGCTTAAGAAAACCCCTCTGCAGCAGGAATACAATTTTGAGGGCTAATGAAAGCGCCAATGATAGTTGTTTTCAACTTTCAACCAGGTTAGAGTGGGTTATCACCGCGATGTACATCAAAAAGAAACCTAGTCACCGAAGCGCATGGAATAGTAGATGTGCTTAGTGGCTGCTTAATGGGCATCAGGTAGAGAGCCTGATAGAGCGCTTCTAGTCAATGAAGATTGAAGTGAGCCAAGTCATCAACCAGGTATAGCTGGATGAAAACATCCTCGATGACTGGGCTATCACATCTTCAAGAACGACGATCCTATGTCTTGTAGGAACTATTGAGGCATATTCCTCCTTATGATCCTATCCAACTTATTGTGTGAATATCTCAAACCTTTCTGCAACACACTAATCAGTACGAATTGAGACTCACCATGGTAGTATTCATTATCTTCAGCTCTCCAAGGCTATGACTGAATTCGGGAGAATTTATCCAACTGTGCCGCGCAATGGTGGAAAATAAGAGGTATAATGTGCAATTTTGAAACAATTTCTCCGAACGTGTACTGGACTTCGGCAAGGAGCATCACGGATACACTGTCAAGTGATTCCTCAATCTACTGCTAAATTGCGATTCAACTGCCAGATTGAGGAAATCACTTGCACAGATAGTTCATAGGGCAGATGTTGGCATGGATGACATATCTTCTACGGATCTGCCCATCACCAAAATTAATCATCCAATTTTGTTTTTGAATTACTTTTTTACTAAATAGAAAAAGTGGTTTTGAGTGATGGAAATCTTTATGACCTTTACAATTGTTGTTAAGTGAAAAAGTTGATATCCGCCAAGTGCCTGCCGCCGGTGTTGATACACATTTGTGCCCGTTTTATTGCATTTTCCATGATTTTCCGCAAGATTTCCGGTGATAACTGTTCGCATTCCTGTCGAATATTCTCCTTAAGGGCTGCGATTGTCTGAGGCTTTAAAGGCATAAGCCCGCTACTTCAAGTAGTCCCAAAGAAAGTAATATGGGATGGTTAAATCGGACGATCTTGCTGACCATGCTAAATCGCCTAAACGGGAGATTACGTGACCAGAAAACACTTCCTTCACAATATCCATTGTGGGTCGTGCTGTGTGTGCGGTTGCAGCATCTTGTTGAAACCACAAGTTCACCAAGCACCGTTCATCCAATTCCGACAGCAAGAAGTCGTTTATCATGGCCCTGTAGCGTTCACCAGTAACAGTGACCGAATTGCCGAGAGCGTCTTTAAAAAAATACGGCCTAATCACTCCTCCCGCGTGAACGCCGCACCACACAGTGGCTTTGAGTAGATGTAATGGCTCTTTCGTGCATCACACGCAGATTTTCAGTGTCCCAGAAACGAAGATTTTGCTTATTGACGTAACCGCAACCGCTTAAGTGCAAATGCGCCTCGTCGCTCATGATGATTTTCGACGCAAAATCGTCCTCTTCGTTATTGAGATTGAGGATGGCTTTACAGTAATTCACACGCGACTGACGGTCAGGAGGCTTTAACTGATGCACTGTTTGCACTTTGCAACTAGTGTAAGTCTTTCACTAAATTACGCTGTATGGCCCGTCTGCGTGGCCCGTCATCTGGTTGATGTTGCCGAACGACCAGTCCGGTGGCGGCCACGTCTCTGTTCGAGTCGAGTAGCTAAGCGCCAGAATGTTTGCCCAGTTCGCGCGGTACGATTAGGAAATCGACGTCGAAATTCAGGCTGCGCTTTAGCCACCTACCGATTATTATTGGTTAAAAACATAAACACAATTATTCCACGCTCTTGCGGAGTATAGTGCTCCATTGTTCGTCTGTTTGTATACTGCAGCTCTCTAGTTCACAAATGTCAAATGTCAAATATGACGCCATTTGCAAAAATTATACCATCTTTTGATAGTGTGATTAATTTTGCGCTACCTTGTACATCATCGGTCGATTCGAGTGCATCATCATAGAGGCTTTCACGGCAAGTGAAGTTGGCAAGAGTTGGCCTTGAAATATATGAGAACTATAACAAGTACATGTTGACCACAAACAAACTTTCATTTGTCTAGCGCCTAGGACAAAATGCCACTGTCCATATGAAATTCGAAGTAGTCAAGAAGCTTACTTACTTTAGAGTAAGCATAAACGAGATTCGACAAAGACTTTCTCTAGAAAACTGCTATTTTAGTTTAGCGAAACAAATGGACTCAAAAATCCACACTGGAAAGACGAAATCTATGCTCTGTAAACCATTGATCCTGCCCGAGGGCTCGGCCTGGACAGCTGGGGACAGCATGCCTAGAATCGAAGAGGGCGGAAGGCTGCCATGTCTCAGTCAGAAACTAAGGAAGTTAGTTAGATCAAAAGAACCCTCCTCAATGATAAACATCCTGTCTTGCAAAAAATTCTTTAACAATGCCAGAATGCGAACAGCCCTTTAATTATTTTCCATGCGAAGTGTCAACTTCGAAGATGTTGGCCATCCAAGAAAACACCCGCAAATTTCGTTGGAAAATTAGTTGTTGATACCTTCTTCTTCCTTCTCATGGGGATCGATCGGAAAAGTACTTGGTTTTTTTCTATGTCGCTCTTCCAGTGCAAAACACCTTATAATCCGTTCGTAGTCTAGCTCCTTCCCATAAGTATCCAAACGTATCTTGGTCGCAACAAGGAAGTGATTTGTCTTTATCTCAAAACCAAACAGGAAATACCCCCAGCATGGCTTGACATGACAGATCTGCGCAATGACTATTATATCGTTTAAGCGCACCGGAGGGTTGGTCAATCTATACATCTTTTCGGAATTACGCAGCGTCCGAGCTAGGCTTTCCGATATAATATAATTGTTTTTAAGAGATTCAATTATCTTTGTACATATAAAACATAAACAAGTTAACTTAACGTTAAATTATTGAATCCATTTGAAAGACTATTTCATGCCATTTAACATTTGAAAATAATTTCAGGCATACATACGTCCACTATGGGTGCCTCCTACAGAACGCATTCCAGAGGTCAAATTTTCCAGCACTTTCTCGATCAATTGGGGTGTACGAGGGTTGTCTGAAAAGTTTCCTACCGCAACGTAAAGATAGCGGCACTCGTCAATAAAAGCTAGTGAATGCTAGTTGTGCATCTTTTGACAGTTACTTACCGAAGTTTCAGTCATTTTGGACGTGCAGTTTTTAGTTGACAGTCGTTTGAGTGAGTCGATGTGGGTGCTCTTTGTGAAAATGGAAAAAATTGAGTATCGAGCTGTTATTAAACTCTTGTTTTTCAAAGGCAATACGCCTGCGCAAATCAAATATGAGTTGGACTCTGTGTATGGGGACTCTGCACCATCATTTATCACAGTGAAATGATGAACGTTCGGGACGTCCAAAAACTGCAACCACTGACGATAACATTGCTAAAGTTCACCAAATGGTGTTAGACGACAGCCAAATTAAAGTGAGAGATAGTAGAGGCTATGAAAATGTCCAAAGAACGTGTTTGTTACATATTAAATCAAGTTTTAGGCATAAGAAAGCTATCGGCGCGTTTGCTTGCGTTAGACCAAAAACGTGTTCGAATGAACATTACCAACGCTCTGTTGGCGCAGTTTAATCCTAGTTTGGCGCCGATTAATTACTGTAGATGCAACTTGTATACACTATTATACGCCCGAAATAAAAATTCAGCCAAAACAGTGGACTGCAAAGGGCGAGCCGGCTCCAAAAAAAGCAAAAAGTGTTTTTTCGGCTGGAAAAGTGATGGCGACTGTTTTTTGGGATAGTAAAGGAGTTATCTTAATCGATTATCTTCAAAAGGAAAAACCATTACAGGAGCATACTACGCATCAGTACTTGCCAAGCTGAAGGCAGAAATTGCGGAAAAACTGCCACATTTGCAGAAAAATATAATCCTGTTTCACCAAGACAACGCGCCGTCTAACACCTCAGCGGTTGCCGTGGCGAAAATCCATGAATTACGGTTTGAACTGCTTGACCATCCGCCTTATTCACCAGATCTAGCCCCAAGCGACTTCTTTTTGTTCCCTCATCTAAAAACTGCGCTCAGAGGACAGAGAGGAGGCAATCACCTTCGTGAACAATTATTTTGCAGAGAAAAACGCCAAGTACTATTTGGACGGGTTAGAGAGATGAGAGCATCGCTGGGAGAAGTGTGTGGAGTTACAAGGAGACTATGTAGAAAAATAACAAAAAAATTTGAGAAAAAACGTCTTGTATCATTCTTCGGTCGGAAACTTTTCCGACAACTTTCGTATATCGTGTATTATTCACGATGTTTTGCTCCAAAGCGTCAGTTATTGCTGGGTTATTCGCAACTTGCTGTTATTTTTGTAGTAGTAGTAGGGTAGTATGGGGTAGAGCAATATCCTGTTGGAACCACAGTTCTTCTGCATTGATGTCACGTAAATCTGGGAGCAAATAATCGCAAACTATCGCATTGTACCGGTGTCTATTGACAGTAACTTGTGCCTCGGCCTCATTTTAGAAGGAATAAAAACTGATGGTGCCATCGGCGTGCAATCCGCACCATACATTTTTCTGGGTGAACTTCTGCTTGTTTATATGGCCGTTGACCTAGAAATGGGCTTAATCACTGAACCAAATTTTACGATTAAAAACTGGGTCAACTTCGACTTGACTTAAACACCGATCACTAAACACCCAACGGTCATGCGGCCTTAGCTCTTTCACCTATTGGGTTTTAAAGGCCTTGAGTCAAAGATTTGCACGGTAAATTTTTCAGAGAGTGGATGGACAAAGGCCAAGTTTCTGCGAACAAAGACGGATCAATAAATTGGGTTACTCTTCAACACAAGCTTCCCCAGCCCCGATATTTTTTTCAGAATGCACTGTCCTCGTTCTTATTACTATGTGCGTGTCCAAAAGCGTGAATTTGGTGCAACATTTTTCATAAATTCGGTAAATAGCACGTGCAGATGGCCGATGATGTCTACCGTAAGTTTTATGAAGTACTCTATAAGTTTCGCTTTTGGAAATATATTTCAACGATTTGAAATCGTTGTTGCGGCGCCAGTCTTTCTATGATGAAGTGGAAAACTGTACTGGACGCACACGAAGCTTCGCAACACAGTGCGATAGCTGGTTTAATTTGTAATCCCTATTGAAAGGCCTGCGAAACTGCAAAACACCTTTAATACATACAAAGTACACATTCATGTACGAGGGGCGTTCAGTATATTCTCGGTATCGATATGAAGGAAAATGCGAATTCAATTTAAATTGTTTTTATTTTTCAACATAATCTCCCCTAACATCAATGCATTTGTTACATCTTGAGATAAGCTTTTTTAAACCATCAAAGAAATAAATTTCCTCTTTCTATGCAAAATACCCATTTATTGCCGACTTGAGTTCTTCATCATCCGAAAATCTTTTTCCACGAAGACATTTTTTCAAATCCGGAAACAGGAAATAATCTTTATTGGCAAGGTCTTGACTATAGGGTGGGTGTTGGATTTCTTCGAAACCACAATCTCGCGCAGCAGCCTTGGAAACTTGCGCCGTGTGAACAGGAGCGTTGTCATGAATAAACAACACACCCGCTGCGAGTTTACCCCGTCTTTTCTTTTTAATTTCCTCCCGCAAATTATGCAAAGTGGAAGCGTAGGATGTGGCGTTGATGGTTTCACCTTTTTTTTTGTACTCAATGAGCAAGATTCAATTTGAGTCCCAAAAAACTGTGGCCATGAGCTTCCCGGCAGACGGAGTGACTTTGAACTTCTTCGGGGGGTCTGTTCCTTTTTTATGCCACTGCATGGACTCTTGTTTGCTTTCAGGGTCATAGTGGTGGACCCATGTTTCGTCCCCAGTAACAATTCGATCCATAACACCGTCCGCGTTCTCACTACACATCTCCAAAAGCTCTCTACAGCATGCGATTCTCACTTTTTTCTGAGGCGCTGTGAGCATTCGTGGCACCCACCTTGCACAGACCTTTGAAAGGTTAAGATGGTCATGAAGAATGGTGTGAATGGTACCAATTGAAAGCTTGGTGATCTCTGCCATCATTTTCACCTTTATTCGGGCATCCTCAAGAACAAGTTTTTCGACTTCTTTGATGCTTTCTCCCGTACAAGCAGTAGCCGGGGCGTCAGAGCGGGGGTCGTCTTCAATGCTCTCTCTGCCTCTCTTGAACTCACTTGACCACTTCTGCACAGTTGATAATGAAGGTGCGGAACCCTGGTAAACAGCCACCATCTCTTCATGAATAGTTTTTTGACTTTTTCCTTGCTTAGTGAGAAATTTAATTACAGCGCGATGCTCAATTTTCACCATCATCGTCTCAGTTGCCATTATGATTCTGTTTAAAGAGATAAAACGCGAATTAATAATCACATTTATATGAAATTTTACATGAATGCACTAAAGTAATAGTATTACTTGATAAACCAGTCAATTTATATATACAGCCACAGCTTCACCCCGATACCGAGAATATGTTGAACGCCCCTCGTATAACTTATCTGAATACAGTGCTTATGGCATAAATTCGATTGAAGTGATGTACTCGTATGCTGTATGATAATCATCACTTATAAGATCTTCCATGTATCCTTCCAATTCCTGTAACACCCAAAATGTGTTGCCTTTGTCGCTTTTCACGGTGTCATCAACAGTCAAATTATTTTACATTCAAAACGCCAACATTGATTCTATCAGGTGATTTCTGCTGTCGAATACTCATTTAAGGAACTTATGCCTGACACCTGGAAAACGTCTGTCAGTCAGTGAGAAATACGAAAAATACCTCATCCATTTTTGAACAAATGGGCTCAAGTTCACTCAGATATGCCTTCACAGGTGTTAATTCCATTAACTTTGTTAAATTCATATTCATCACTTTTTCCTTAAACTCTACCCGCATATCAAATCTGCAGCACATACATACTCGTACAAACATTGTAAATAGATTTAGCAATAACAGTAAAATGAATAAAACGATTACTCGTTCAACTCCAATTTGACAGTAAAAGCTGCCAGCATATTTCCACAGACAGATACTATTGTAATTAACAAAAGAAGGACTAAAAACCTCCAAACATTACACTCGTTGTGATCACTAGTCGTATCTCAACTGACACAACGTGAGAGCCACTGCTGTTGAAGCTGCTAACCATTTGTACTGTTGAATGATGGTATTATAGAGGCAATATCCACAAATTACGTGGATGAATAACGTATCTCCTAAAACAATTCCAGTCCAATTACCATCGTTAATGTCAGCTCCGAACTGGGCCTTATCAACCACTTCAATGGTGATATGCGCGCTGAATACTGGCATTTGCAGTGGCAGGCTAACCGCGGAATAAAGGGATATCGGTCAACCAAGCCGTTGCTGTTGTGCTAGTGATTGGAATTTTCAGCCTTATCTTCCGCCCGGTCCAATGAGGACGACATACGACTACAATGGAATCGGTTCTTTTTAAATGCCTCCCAAGGTGGAGGACACGCGCTGGGAATAACTAATAATAATGGTAAAGTGTGGATTGCAAGTAAATACCTTTTTATGGTTGTTCAATTGCAAGGAAAAACTTATAAATTTGTGCTTCTCTTCAGATTAACGCAGACATTAACGCAGATTTACTGCAGCCTTATGCGAGTGTAGGCCAGACATTTACAGAGACAAAATTAGCCCACAGCAAGCACAGTAGGATATTGCGTCACTTGTGCTTAGCAAAACGTAGGCTTCGATACGACGTCAATAAGTAGTCTACAGTCTTTAATCACTACGGCTGCCTGCGCTCTAGAACAGACATTTGCTAGACTTAACAACACAAACACTCCATCAAGATGATCTCCGTATGTCTGAGGGTAGATTTTAGAAATATTAAGAGCGTTAGAAAGCCACTCAAACAATAGGCACTATATACACCCCGGTTCATCCCTAGCACTATATAGGTATGTTGGCCAAAGTCAGCTTCCACAATCAGAAAACTATCTATTAGTGTTGCCCTTATCCACAGAAGTAGTAGCTCGTAGATAGAGTTATGTATATCGAAGCTACATTGCGCAAAACCACACTCAATGGCGCCTTCAATTGTCTCCACGAGCAGATACGAGAGTGGAGGCGGCGTTGGTAAGAAAAATTTGTATAGTATTACCAACTTTTGTGTCATGATTCTTGCTAATTGCCGAACTAAAGTAGACAACTAGTGAAAACCGTTGTCAAATTCGAAGCAGTGTTTGGAGCTCTTTCATCGGAATCTACAGGAGTTTTTGTGTCGAGTTACCTTAGACCTCTTAACAAGGTGAAATTGCACTGAGGAAGAAAAATACGGTCCCATCCAATGTAAAGGTCATGGCTACGATTTTAGGGATTCCAAGGAAATGATCTTCATGGACTTTTGGATGGGAATAAATACGGTCTCAAGGCGATACCGCAGTGAATTGGTACACGGCCCCATTTGCCAAAGAAAAAAGTGCCTCTCCATCACAACAACGCATCAGCTCACTAGTCGTTGGGAAATTGAAAGAATTACGGTACGACTTGCTGACGCATCCACCTTACTCGCTCAATCTTTCTTCTTCCAACTTTTTTTGTTTCCAATATGAAATCGTGGCTCACAGGAAAAGAATTGAACGAGAAGGTCCACCGCGAGATAGAAGCCTATCTTGAACAGTTTGAGAAACCATACTTTTTTAGATGATAGGAGTGTCTGGGACAAAGGCCTAATGGCCCTAAAAGGAGATTACGAGTACTTTCCGTTTTCATACCTAACATGGGTACTTATTGACCCTCTCTCGGATGCTGTATCTTGGACAGACGATGCATTCGCAATCAGTCTAACTGCTCTGGAGCTGTTGATGAGCTTTCTGATTTTCGACTGGAAGCCTTGAAGCCTCTGCTTAAGCTAGCTTTTGTAGTTGATCAACAAAAAAACAGACACACTCAATTCAGTCTGAACTGAACCAGTATTCCGTAATTATCGGGAAGCTGATTCGCAAAAATACAGAGGAACGCTTTTAAAACTGCTCTCCTCTGAACTTTTTTGTCTCCTGTGTTTTTATCCTGGCTCCTAACCAGACATGGCAGCTTCGTGTCATCTTATTCAACCTAGAGACAAGAAAGAGCCGCATTAATGTACATAGAAGGGTTTGATGGATACTTTGCAAACAAGCAAAAATACTTTGCAAACACGAAAAAAGGGACAAACTGGGACTCAGGTAAGGAATTCCACAAAATATATAAAAAAAAAACTAAGGAAGACAAAGCGACAGTCCTTGAGGTTATTCTGTTACAAAATAACTGAAACCTGGATGACCTCCTGTGATGAATCACTCAACTTGCTACTAGACACCCACTTCCCAGGTAGCTTCCTATTTACGGTAACAGCCCTAGCAGGACTACTGCAACCATGACTAAAATTCACGATTTGATTACAAGAGACATCTGCTCCTATGCGCTGAATAGCTTCAAATCATACACCCCTGTTGGGCCGGACGGTATAATAAGCAAAGGTCTTCAGATATCGTCCTATCAACGCTAGATAATATCATGAGGAGCTGCGTAGTTAATGTAGTTTTTATTCGCAAAACGGAAAAGCTCTCACGTTGTCCCAAAGGACCTCAGAACTATAAGTCTATCATCTTTCCTCTAGAATTGGTCCACTACTTTTGTGTACCGCTCAGTATGCTTACAGACCTACGGTTTAGTTGTATGATGGACGGCCTTAGACAATGCAGTCAACCGCAGCAAACTAAGCAAAGTCCAGAGGACAGAATGTCTGTGCATAATCGGAGACTTACATACTAGGTATTCTGGTTCGCTTGGCATTCTTCGATATTTTCAGCAAGCAAATGGCTGCTAACACAGCTATTCACTAGGAATACTTCCAGAGAACATCGACTACATTATCCCCAACATTGGTTTAACAAAGGCTTTCATGTAAGAATCCCCTCTAGATCTTCCTGGGACAAGATGCTTTCACGGACGACAAGTCAATCATTTTGTATCTAAGGCTGATAGCGGGGTTTTCCCTGATAAACTTACTCTAAGCCTCTCCTTTTGCTTTCCTTTAAATATTTGTGATTAAAAAAGTCCTGTTGTGGTTGAAGAAAAACGTGATATCCGCAAGGGATATCCGATTCTTTTCGGACATGGTCACAGTCTCACACAAAATTCTAAAACCGTCCTAGAATGCCTATCATCTCTCAGAGATATGTCGGAGAAGTTCGCTATTCGTCTATGTTGGGTGTCGGACCACAGAGATATCCCAGAGAATTGTAGGCCGATGAACTCGCCAAAATTGGAAGCACTCTACCTGAAATAGACATATACCAACTGCCACATGCATATTAATAGTAAACCTGGATTCTAAATTATAGAAAACTAGTCTTAGGTGGATTGCTGGATCGACATGTCAAGCGACTGAACAAATCTGGCCAAAGCTGGATTTGAATCGCTCTAAGAGTTTGATCTTTCAAAATAGGCACATCTCAGCGCTATCATAGGTGTCATCACTGAACAATCTCTGATAGGCAAGAATGCAAGAGCGAACTTGGACAAGGAGGAAAAGGATACAATCCTCCACCTACTCTGTACATGCTCACAAGTTGGCTTAAGCGGTCTAAACAATATAGACGTAAATAGTCTCCTACGCTTCGCTAATAGCTCAAATTGGTTGCAAGAGCAATAGGATCACAGATTGACTTTGCATCACAATGGGCCAGTAGGTCTGAGTGGGTTGATTTTTTCTAATAACCTCATCCATCGACAGAAATGATACCCGTATTCTTCCCTGTTCGAGATAGAAGTTTCACTTTCGCCAATTCGTATCTCTTCTGCTTGTCTCACGCCTCCTTCGTCTCTCGTATATGATATCTTTTCTGGAGCCACTTCGAGTTGTTGCTATTATTGAGTTCGTGAAAGTCGGCTGTTTGGATCGCCTTATTTGGATATCTTAGATTTGCATTGGCACTTTAATTTTGGTCATTGTTTTGGAGGCGCTACTACCGCTTTAAATTTCAAATCTGGTGCTTTTATATGCATTTGATGCTATCTGTTATGAAAGTTACTTTTCGGCATGATATGGTGTTTATGGTCTAAACGTCCCTTATTCTTATATATGTAGTAGTGACAATGGTTTACATAATCCTTCTGAATGCATCTTTGCCATATGCGCCCTTTAGCAGGTGCTAACCATAAGACTAGCAGATGGAATTTGACTATCAAAAACTACAAGTTGGCTTGGAAGACATTAATTGATTCACGCAAATGCGAGATACGGCAGCTGAATTCTTTCATCAGCTTTGGTCCTGCTTGCGACTGTAAGTATGTTAACTTAGTGAGAGTAAAACTAAGAATAAGCTACCGAATGTCTGCAAGAAATTCGTAGATTTCTTCCTCAAGGATGGCATTTTTCAAAACACCGTAGGAAGGATATCTGACACCAGAAATAACCGAGTATCAGCACATTGTTGACGAATTTTTCGTAGTTTGAAAGAAATCGATTATTTCAGAAGAAATCCTACATTTCTGGAAAGAAATTTTCAGTAATCCTGCCAAAAAGCGTTAGTTGAAGCTTACTTCTATGTTTGACTGTAGAAACTAAGAACCATTGTGGGTAATTGCTGCCCATCCAAAGAAAATATGAAGTCGCCTAGTGACAGTTTTTTCACGTCCGATAATGATACCAATACTAATTTTCTGACTGAGATTGCAATCCTAATGAGATTTCGAAGCTGTGTGACGAAATGACTTCAAATTACCTAATTACAATCAGAATTACAGGAATAAAGTAAAAAAATTTTACTTAGACCTTGAGTCTCTTGTTTACGTGTGTTAAGCGGTTATTAGCCCAACTCATTTTCGCCCTTGATTTTTGTAGGTACTTCATTTAATTCGACATCCATCTCATCATGCTCAGTAATTCTGTATAAGAAATATGTAAATACGGTATTGCAGTTATACCTGTCCTACTGTATACCATTTTGCGAGCCACACTTTCCGACCATTATTGTAGCCCTTCATCGACAGAAATGCTGAAATTACGATGCAATACCCGAGTTAGCTAATAATTAGTGTTCACTCCCTAATTGCATCACTTGCGAAATTTAAGCCACTGCAACCAGCCAGCAACTATAGTGTGAATCCATTGATTATTCTGGCTATGGCTACTGACATTGCCATTTCCACAAGCTCGTCCTCCAACCCATATATTCGCTCTACTGGAATCAAATTGAATCCGGGCCCAGTCCTGGCACTTTGTAGCACCAGCACTAATTGAAAAAGATGCTTGTCATGTCAAATCGCTTTCGCTTTGATTGCAATGCGGCCTCATTTCGCCCTCCATTCGGCTTTTCACACCAAACCCACATATTGGTGCGAGTATTACACACCCTTACAGGGGTATACAAATCAAAGCGTTGTCATAGGGATACAAGTGTTCTGGCGCCCTATATACTCGTAGACTTTAAAAAGGTTTTACGTCTCTTTAGTACGTATAGTCTAAAGGGCGGGAAAAAAGTGCGCGCAAAAAAAAAAGAAAAAAGGAAAGAAAAAGAGAGCCGATGCCTCTACGACCCAATAAACTTTTACAATCATCCGACACTTTGAATACTAAACAGGATTGCCAATCGGATGCACTAACTGGGCTTCCAACTTTGCTTTGGTCGTTGTATTCGTATTCCAAAGCACACGTATATCTGTCGTTTTAGCGCACTTTAAATTCCATTGGGTGGGAGATTAGATTTTAGGAAAGAGATCTAATTTGGAAAACGAAGAAATGAACAAGGCGCGCTGCTGTTTTTTCCACTAAAGAAGGAAATCCACTTCAACTGCGATATGCTTAACAAAGGCTGACATGAAAGATATCCGACATGGAAGTAGTTAAGACATTGCTGTTGCCTGCTCTGCCTCTATAGCGTCTACTTTGACTAATTTTATTATTCGTTCCCGCTATGTTGTCGCTTTTGCTTCTGCTTTTACCTCTTCTCCTGCTGTTCCTTCTAGTCCTAGTGCTGCTGCGATTGCCGCTATTGCTGCTCACTCATGCAACATTTTCAAATTAAACCCTGTCAGATGTACATAGTTGCTGGAAGAATTCAAATTCAAAGAGATGTGAGTTGCGAGCAGTGAGATATACGAGTACATAAGATTTCAAATACAAGATACGAGTTGCGAAATGACTCTTTTCCCCGTTCCTGGCTTCGCTTTGTTCTTACTTCGACTTAGTAAAGGATGAATAAATCAATCTGCTTCAGTGAGGTGAAAGATTGAATTTCGTGTTCTATTTTCGTTGGGGTTTGGCTGAGGGAGAACTCACAATCCAAGCTAAGTGCAGTATAGAAGAGGCTATCACCGGTGGTAATGGGAATGGGAATAGCAATGGTAGTCACATCTACAGCAGAGATTTTCCTATCTAGATTTTACATCCTTTTTCCCTTTTTCAAGTGATGTTCAGTTGAATTGGAGCAACTGGTTTAGGGATAAGTTATTGCAAGAAGGTGTTTTTCAGATGAGGGCATTAAAAATTCGTTCATGAAGTAATCTAAGAGAATGTGTAAGATTCTGACACTTTCTGTGTTAAGTAAATGAGATTGGGAACCTACATATTTTTATTGGATGAACGAATATTTCTTCTACATTGTATTGCTACATGAACATAGAGTTCCTTCGAACAATTGTCAGCATTACTTGTGGTTGCGGTTGTGGGTTTTATCTGAAATATAGGATGTCGCCAACACCAAAGAGTTGAATATGGCGTGGTTTTTCTTTTAAGTTGGAAAAGTGTGGATGTTTTCAATACTAAATAAGCCGGTTGTGGTATGGACTCAAATGTTTATCTTCTTTGAGGTGGTGCTAAGAAAATCATCGCATGAAACCAGTTCTGTCGCCCCAGTAATTTTTGGCAATTGGACTCGTTTGTAACAGTGCAGATGAACTCATAAGTTATAAAAATAGGCCAGATGAATGCAAAGCTGACGATTCACACTTTTCCGAAATCAGAATAACTTTGCTCAAATAGGAAACAAGAAGTATGCAGTTGGAATTGCATAGAAGCTGAGAGGATAGCAACACAGTTAATGGTGCCAAACATAACTCTAAACGTATATGCGTTAAACAGTAGCCACAAAGTATATAGCCACGAGTTTGCTGCAAAGAAGGAAAATCATCTGAGATTGTCAGTTCATATGGAAACCGGAAATCTTTCATGCAGGCAACTTTAGAATTGAAGATGAGTCTTATCTTTGCATCTCAAGGAAAAGAATAAAAGAATCTAATTCCAGTATCGACAAGTACGCCCTTGAAGGACTTTCACGAAAAGTTTAGAGCATTCGCAGTAGGCCAGTTAAAGACCAACGATGCTAGTGGCACTCAGAAAATGTTACATTAACTACTCGTACCTCAATTTGATAGCTCGAAACTATCTTCCAAGTGTTATGCTCAAAACTTACTAACCTTGTTGAAAATTGTAATAGTCAAGCGGTGGCTATTCTTAGTAAAACATGTATTGTGTGAATCTTCACAAATGAAACTCAAACAGCTACAGAATACGTGATGAAATGGTTTCCAGCGATGCTACTTCTATGCAAAAGGTACTTTGACTAAATTGGTTTGTGCTTAATGACGAGTTGGCTGTCCTCTTGGATTCTGTCAAGGCAAAGCTCTTGTCAAATTCGAATCAGGCCACAAAACGTAACGTTCTTCAAGTTATTGCACGAAATTTTGATCCCTTAAGTATGATTAGTTCATGTATAATCAAACTAAAGATCCTGTTTCAGGTTTTGTGGAAGAATAAAATACCTTGGGACGAAACTTTTACGGGCGATCAACTTACGGAATAGAATGAATGCATCAATGGTATTCTGGGGTTTAAGGACGTAATTTTTCCGAGGGCGGTACTTTCATTTAGAGCACACGAAGGAACTTTCCAGATCCATATTTTTGCGGACGCCAGTTCTATGGGCTATAGCACAGTTGCATACTTAAGATGCCTCTTGCGTTCTAGACAAACTTCAGTTTTGTTCTTATGTGCCAAAAATCGAGTTGTTCCCTTGAAGATGGATGGCGGAAGTGAGTTAACGCTTCCCAAATTAGAGCTTACTGCAATCAAAGCAGTCAGACTATACTCGTACATTAAGAAAAGCCTCAAGTTATCTACGGTAAAGTATTTCCTATGGACTGACCCTAAATTAGACTTGGATATAGGTTTTTTTTTTAATAACTTAACACTCAAGTGGATATGAATACACTTATAATGCCTCAGCATGTGTTAATTGTTTTTGGAAAATGGGATTGAGAGGGAAAGAAAAATGTCTGGTCTCAGTGGTTGTTTAGCTACATGGGTGGCATCCAACATTTAATGGGGAGACATAATTCTTAGTGGAAGTTGACTTGATGTTGTGTTCTAGCCAACTGCTCATCTTACTTCATTTTCGTTAGCTGAAAAAATGAATGTCTTTCAGGCGAGATTGGGATTCGAACACCGAACCTTCCGATTTGGTACAGAGTTCACTACCACTTGAGCCACGGCCACGGATCCATGTTCCCTTGGAAACCCTATATTTAGAACCGCGTAGATGAGATAAGACGATTGACTAAAATTTCGCTATGGAACCACTTCAAAGGGAAAGAAAATCCTGCAGATCTCCTAACCCGAGGTATAAGTAGCATCGCTCTTCGTAAATCATCTCTGTGGGACCACTTATGGACCACCGTGGCTCAAGGAGAACATCGATGATTTTAACTCTAATGAATGTCAAGAATACACCGTCGTCGATATATTGCCTTCTGTTATATCGTCATCACTAGCACGCTTCGAGGAAGATCCATTGATGTGTTACGATAACTATAGTAACTGCAAATGCCTTACTCGAGTGACAGTTTATGTTTATCATTCCGTGAAATGCCTATATTTATATCTATTGCTCCTGTGCAGGCCAGATATCAGCCACCGAGATCCAGATTGCAGTAACCAATTGGCTGAGGTATATTCAATTTAAACATTTTGCTAAAGAGATTTCTTTGTTGCAGAGCGGCATGGACTTAACTACATCGTCTAGAATCTTGGACAGTACTGGTTAGGAGTTCGTCTTCAATCATCCAAAGAGCCAAAAGATGTGAAACACCCCATCATACTTCCAGCTAAATTGCATACTGTGAATGTCATTATTGATGACTACCATTAACGGATGCTGCACGCCAGTTTTGCTACCGTACTCTCTGAGTCTCTTAAAGATTTGTGGATTCTTAAATATCAACAGATCGTCAAGAAACGAATTAAAAGATGTTTTACCTGCAGAAAACTTTGGGGCCCTCCTGGTTCCCAGCCATTTGCACCACTGCCTTTGAAGAGGGTTTCAATATCCCGGCCATTCTATAATGTAGGAGTCGACTTCGTGGGCCTATTCCATTGTTTTGACTATAAATTTTAAACTTGCAAAGTTTACATCGCTATCTTTGCGAGCTCAGCAGTTCGTGCCGTACATTGAGAGTTGACAAGAAATCTATCGATTACTGATTTCCCAACGGCACTACGCCGATTTATTGGCAGACGAGATATTCCTACAACGATATTGTCTGACAACGCTCGAACCTTTCGAAGAGCTGCCTTGGAGCTTCATAACACGGATGTTTCTGCAAATGAAGAGGCCATCCAGGGATTTCTTTCATAGCGGAAGATCAAGTGGCGCTTTATAGTGGATCGTGCGCCCTGGTGGGGTGACTTCTGGGAAAGGCTTATACGAGTAATGAAAAATTTAATGAAGGTAACTATTGGTAAGGCGGAACTTAATTTCGAGCAGCTCAGAACCATTGTCGTCGAAAGGAAGTGAGCACAGATCCACTTGATCTTTCACCACTGACACCTACGGACTTTCTTGTCGAGCCTAGAAATCTAGACTTGGATACATCGACAAATGATTCTGACACAGGGGTGCTTCGAAATGCTTGGAAACATCGAATAAGATATGGCAGCTGGAATATCTGCAGGTTCTGCGCTCCATTCATCATAAGCCAGGTAAACCAACAGTGCAGTTGAAAGCAGGAGACGTAGTACTTGTGTTCGACCAGATGACACAACGCATTAATTAGAAAATGGCTGTCATCGAAGAAGTATTCCGAGAAAGAGATGGAAGGGTAAGGCCTTGTCAAATCAGATTATCTGATGGGGAGCAGTTACAACGACCGACTCAGCTACTTTACCCACTCGAACTTCAGCCGAGCCTGTGATTATGTGTTATCAACTTCTTTATGTGTTTGTAAGATTGATTAGGAACGAATGATTAATATTTAATTCAGGATTTATTAGTGTACTGTATATTGAACAAAAAAGTAATTAAAAAAATACGTGCTCAAAAAGGGTAATTAGGAAAACTACTGATTAAAAATTCCAAAATCTCGGCGGCTAAACCACCTTCGGCTTTTATTCCGGCACAACTCTTCTTCAACTTTTCTGCTGATTCTTGTGGCTACCCTCTCATACTGCGCACAGGGGTGCCACCTCATCATGTACAACTAGGGTGTTGCCACTTTACTGAATGTATTATGATATGAATTTGTGGTAGCAGTAGCAGTTTATTCGTTATGTAACTACGAGTAATAAAAATTGAATTTCGGAATTTGCATTTCTTTTGTACAAACCTGATTGAAATGAATTTACACAAGCTGCTAATAACTGACCTGCAAATGTGAAGAGTTTAGGTATCGACCATTCGTTGCTAGTATCTACTATCGGTTTTGTTGAGAACTGAGGCCACTACATTGTTGTATGCTGTGATAGCTTTAAGTTGTTTGATACTGATGAGGTATGTCCACATATACAAGTAGTATATCTAGTTAAACAAAACAAGTGAATTGTGTCAAACGGAGAACTTAAATGTAAATCACTATTACTACTATAAATAGCGAACAAATTGATTTCTTAAAAGACACTGCTCTGACCCGATGGATTTAGACCAAGAGCCCGCAGCAATTTTTAGGTGTGAGAGGTAACCAAAAAATAACCAGCTGCGAAATTACTATAGCAGCCGGTATGATATCCGGTTAAAGCATCCACAGCATTTGGTAGAGCAATATCACTACATTTAAACCCACAGATTTTTCTAGTATTTATTATTTCAACACATTTTTCTAAAGTTTTTCTGTGAAACATATCACTTTACCACTGTGTTTTGGGTTACCACTATAGCCAAGAATGCACTTTGCACTTAAATTTGAAGCACTCATTATTACACAGAGAAAACGAAAGTGTAACTAAGGAATCATCAGAATAAATTATGGACTTACTTACATACTTGTCTACTTGTGATTTCATTAACTCATAACGGCAAGAACAGTAAAACGTAATTTTTTTTATATTTTGTTTGTGACGTGAGCTAATGTTCTCTACGTGTTTGGGAGTTTGGATTGATAAGAAAAATCAAAGACACATTTTTCGCGAAGATGTAAATTTAAGATCAATCTCTTCCTGATAAGTTGGTCACAGTTGATTAATCTTATTATAATTATTATTATTATTTATTTCCATTCATGACTTCGTGAAAGATACGGATATTATATTATACGGACTTTTCGTATTGTAGATAACAAATAGTTTTTTGTTTTTTTTTGGTTAGAAACTTTTAGGCTGGTCTGTTGTTGGGAAAGCCGGTCCGAATCATCTTTGGCTTACCGATACGCATTTAGGTGTCGTTAGCCTATATTTTGGTGTATTTTTTATTTGGTAATATGGTCGCGTTATTTCAAAAATGATAATATAAAGATTGGTTGTACGTATTTCGAAAACCAATTTTTTTCAGAATCTTAAAATGATCTGGGAGAGCGTATGCGACGTTCAAATGGTCTTGGACCCACCAATTTGTAATCAGGGGAGTATTATTAATGTTGTGGTATACTCCAATTTTGGTTATAACAATTATTTCGAAAATTGATATTTTAAGAATTTCGAAACAGTTTGGCAGAGTGTATGCCACGTTCAAATGGTCTTGGACCTTCATATCTTTTATGAGGCATTGCTTTCCTACCTTTAGTATCGATTAATACTTGGTTATGTCATATATTAAGAAAACATTTTTTTTTTAATTTTAAAACGATCTGGCAACAGCGTTGCCACACTCGAAACGTCTTGGACCAACATTTCTGTGATCAAACAGAAATACACCATACAATGAAATTAGCATTCACTGGTTATATCAATTATCTCAATTTTGGAAAAAAATGAGTTTTCAGCACACTATTACTCACTAAAACCGCGGCCATTTCCTGCAAGACTTTTGTTTTTAACATAATGCCTACACCAGCTATCAACTCATCTGGTTATTTTTTGGTTACCTCTCACACCTAAAAATTGCTGCGGGCTCTTAGACTAATTGTATCCCTATGAGAAGGACACTCTGGTGTTACAACAAGCTTGAAGAACTTCGAAAAATAGCTAGTGTGGCATTTAATAAGGCCAAAAGAACAAAAGATTGAGAAGACTGCGGAAAGTCTCTCACACATATAACAAAGAACTGAGGGGAATCTAAGTGGGAATCTTGGAAGAACTTTTGTGATGACTAAAGGGACATTCCGGCCACTGCTAAGATAAAACATCGGAAGTGTAAACTACCTACATTGGCACACTAAAAGGTCCAAAAAGGGACTTTATAGGCATTTACAGAGAAACATTAGAGCTTTCTCTGCATACCCGCTTCCCTGGTTGCATGAATTACGTACTGAACCAAGAAACACAGGATGGGTATATTATCATTGAAGAGATTTAGACACCATTGTAGCCAAAGTTATTCAAATTCAAATCCTACAAATCAGCAGTACAAGATTGTATCTTTCTGTCTAGAGGTACCAGCAGACTCACCTAGATATTAGTCCGAATCTATAGAGCTTAGAAAGCACTTAAGGAAATCTTCGTACGTATGGGAGACAAAAAAGCCCCAGTTTCTACGAAATCCTACAACCATATTAGCGTTCCTTCTTTTATGTTTAATTCAATAAAAAAGCTGATTGATCTATACATTAGGGACGACATATTATTTAGAACTCCGTTTCATGACATGCAATTTGCCTACCAAAATGATGAATCTACAAACCACTACATGGTCTACGATATTGAAAGAGGATTAGAATCTTAAAGTATAGCCATCTGCACACACACGGAAATTGAGGTGCTTTTGACATCGAGAAATTTGGTTCGATAGAACATGCCCATAAGGGGTATAAATCTAAAAAAAAATACTACAAAGTGCATTAGCGATAGGCTAGAACTTGGAATAATAAAGGAAAATCTATGCCATGAGGAATTGAATATCATTACGATGTCTTTAGGGTGCGGCACCTCATTTGTGGTCCGTACTAATAGATGACCTCACGTAAATCCTGAGCTCCAAAGGAATGTTGTTATCACAAAAGTCAACCATGCAATAACCATCAAGGTCCTTATGCCTGATACCTTGACAATTACCTGGAACTTGTGTAAAAAGGAGGGGCTCTCAATTAATCTAAGCGAAATTGCTATTACCTTATTCAAAAGGAAAATAGAGATAAATTTATCCGTTTGCAGATATGACTGTGGTTAAGGAAGAAGTTAAGGACCTAGATGTAACTCCAGATAAAAAATGTACTTGGGGACCCCATTTCTACTATATGTATAACAAAAAAGCTATAAACTATATACATATGGGCCATAAAACAGCTATTGGGCAAATCATGGGCCCTTAACCCCAGAATGACAGTGGTGAGGCCACACAAAAGTCAACAATAATAAAACTGTGCATGATTTAATGGCTTTCGTGGCTATGTGACCTCAATTGCAGTCATGGAAGCTCCGTTTCATGCAGCAATACAAACAGAGCATCCATATAAAAACACAAACTACATCACGCCAACCACGTCAAATCAATAAGATTACCTGGGAATACTAAAGAAGATGGAAGGCACCTTTGCCAAATCTCACGCTCTATAAAAAATTGGATTCCACCCTCCACCCAGTTTTCAAAGAAGTACAGGGTTTATCACCCAACAAGAGAAGAAGGGAACGCCAATCGTATATGGCTGAACAACGATTCACAAAAGTGGTATAGGATTGGCCTGAGAAAATCTCAAGGCTTAAAGTGTCATAAAGATTTCAATAACCTCGCCAATCTGGACAAAATGTCACTCGTTCGGATAGCAACCAGGGCTTGAGGGAAATGATGGGAGTGAAAAGACGGACCAACAGGCATATAAAGTCCATTTATTGGACCCTGTCTAAGATTTGGTTTAAGTCAAAACTACTTAAAGTATGAAATAAACTATTGGGAAGGTTGTGCACAATCAAATACTTAATGGTTGTAATCACTCAAAGAAGTTTTTAAATTATAACAGAGCCGAAATAGCCCTTCAGAGGAACCAAATTGGAGCATTTACGGGTCATTTTCGAGACAATAAACATTTTCGTGTTTGGGGCTCATCTCCTCTAACACATGCACAATGGATTACGCTGTAAAACTGAGATGTGAATGGAACACTTAATCACCAACTGTCCGGCACTGACACGTGGATGAGCAACATTTTTAAACAAATACGAGTATATATTCCGTGAGGATCTGAAGGCGATCTTACAGCAGTGGCTGACCCAGTTCTTGGAAATTAAAGAAACGCGCACAATATTTCAATCTGGTAGCAGTAAAGAAGTTCCTGTGCCCCATACCATACCATCGGAACAAACTAATTTTGAGACCAGACCTCGTCTTGATAGAGCCATTGAAGGACCAAAAAGCCTTCTTGCTCTGCTACAATCTTTTTAGGGAATAAAACCCAAAACAGTTCTTTGTTTTTACCGCAACAATAAACTATTCATCCCTTATTTGGTGTATATACATAAGACTTTTAAAGAGGGGGCAAGACTACCACCTAGATGGAGTGAGCACCTGTCAGAGAGCTATGCAGTAGGAGCTCCTTAAATTTCCATTCCTATTTTTAAATCAAGGTTGTAGTTGCACGTGTAGTAAGGTATAACAGCAGAAACTTTAAACTCTTTGAACACGTGAAAAATTTCCGCTGCCTTTCTCAAAGTCAATAGGAGTTCTTGCTGGAAAACAGATCATCTTAACCGTAACTTTAAGGTCTTACTCTCAATCGTAATTATCTGCATCATCCGCAAATATCTCAAATAGTATCTTTATCTCTAAAACTGGTTAACTTTCGGTTCGAAAATGTCAAAAGAGCTGGAATTTTTGAGCACAATGACAAACTCCATGAATGCATCAGCGAAACCTTGGAATATACTCGTAACACATCAATATACCGTCAGACAACCAAGTAGCACTTACAGCTCCTTGTTTGAACTTTTTCCAAACCCTGAGGCTTGCTGATTATAAAATCACATGGTAATGGGTCGCTGGACATAGAAGCGCAACACTTCCAAGCATAAGCTAGATTAAGGTATTATAAAAAATTTATCGATTTCACAGTAATAATTGGGTGGTCGTGGGCTTGTTGGGTAGGTGGTCGTTAAATCACAAAATCTGGGAGGCTGATTTTGATCACCAAAACTGCATATTATACGACTAGGAAATGACTCATTCAATAAATGAATTGTTTGTTGGGCTGTATAGTATGTTACACCGTATTATTTAAACTACATATCGTCCGCATGCATATCTTGCAATTTAGGCACAATAGACTGGATTATCGTGTGACGATAGCGAGCACCATTAACTGCTATTGCCGAACCAGGCTCATGGACCAATAATGGTCCAATGATACCTCCAGCCCAAATCCGCATCAAACAGTGACAGTGTTGTGGATACATTTATTTCTCAATAATCCCTCGTGGATTTTATGAACCCCAAATTTGACGATTAACAAAGCCATAAAGATGAAAATTAGCCCCATCGCTGAACATTTGAATTGCGAGCTGTAGTTAGCTGCCATTATTTTTAAAATACTGCTCAAGAATGAAAACGTGTTGTTCTTTCATGTAGAGCTCCATTTTTAATGACACTGAACTGCCAGAAGTCACGTTGTCCTTGTCCAAATGGCAACACTATTGGAACCATTTATGAGCAAAAATAGCATCTAAATTGACTTCCTGACTTGCTCACCCAAATATCACTTCAACGAAATTAACCTTCCTCACCGGATGCATGAAAACTATGTTTTGAAGATGAAAAACCCAAGAATGTTACTCAGTGAATTCCTAAAGGCTTTACATACCTCTTCCTTAGTTCAGATAGACTTGAGTTTCATCCTGGAGCAAGATTTCACATATTACGTCGCAAAACCCAATAATTTCCAAAACGGATGGCACAAAAGATCCTATAAGGTGGAAGTGCATCATAAGATATATCTCATATCTAGCTTACAGAGGAAACTTTCAAAAATGCCCCTCAAATCTACATGTCTTCAGTTGGGGATTCTATCTATTTCGTCTATCACTTACACAGGAAGAATTTCCCCAGATTTGGAAGACCTCCTTTATAATTCCGATATACAAAAAGGGATCTAAGCATGAAGGTATTAATTATCGTCCTTTGCTAAACACTCTAATATAATCAAACTCTTTGAAAGCATTTTATACGAAGCCTTAAGCTTCAAATGTAAGTTTTTTATTTCGCTGAGGCAACATGAAAGGCAGATTAAAGACCACAAACCTAGTTGAATTCTTGTATTTGGCCCTCGCCGCCTTAGGAAATTGCAAAGAAATTGATATTACCGCAACTGGTTACACTAAAGCGTTTGATACCATATCTCACCAACTGATCCTCTTCAAATTCTTTGATCTCGGCTTTTATTAAAATGGATTTCTTCCTACCAAGTATGCCGATATTATAATGTTCGGTTCAAATCCGCCGTTTCTATTCCATTCCTGGCCTCACCTGGAGTTCCACAAGGCAGCCGTCTTGGTCCTCTTCTCTTCATTCTTACTATTAACGATCTTGAGGGGGTTATTAAATACTCATACCTCTCCCTTTACACTGACGATCCAAATTTTTTAAAACTATTTCATCTCTCCATGACTCTGCCTTTCTTGAAGAAGACCTTGATGGGTTTTCGATCTGGTGCCTCAAAAACTGCCTAGAACTTAATATAATTAATAAAAAATGTCTCCTACCCGACCTTATTTTCTCTATAGTCAACCAAATCTCACTATGTTGCCTTTTCTTGCCCCTTGCTTGAGTATGCCAGTCAAGCTTGGTCTCCCTTTCGCCGAGTTCGTGTTTCCCGAATTGAAGGTATTCAACATTGATTCTTCCGATTTGTTCTCTACCTGGAGCGATCCTTTAATCATTCTTCCCTTTCAGTACCTCCTCAAACTTCTCATTTTCATTCATTGACTGCTCTCAGATTCCATCGACTGTGCATCCCTTTTCAACTATATTCCCTTCAACACCTACCCATGTAATCTACGTTGTCCTCGTCTCTCTACTATCTACCGGTCCACCGCACCTCTTACGGCTTCAGCGAGCCAATCTCGCGTGTGCTCCTAAGGGTCATCATTCCCTTTGTTTCTAGCTCAGAAGTCGTTCTGACTAAGCTTGTATTAAGCCAAATAAATGGTGCTTCTTTTTACAGTGATGAGAGCAGAGCAGGTAAAACGAATGTTAGAGGAGTTTAATGTGCTACTCGGTTAGCTAAATTCCGTACTTGTTCAATACTCATAAATGTATGGATGCTAGCTGCATCCAAGATGCAATATCAAAAGTAAATTCGGATCGTCACAAGACTGTGTTCTGTCCTTTCTACTTCAGTTCACGGTGGTCGACTCTACGCTCTCAATGTCTTACCTCTACGCCATAGCATATCTAGATAACTTCTCTATAAGCTCTGTCGGATCATGCCTATCGACCGTCTGTTTTAAGTAGCATCATCATCTGGACGTAATCGAAGATTAATGCATAAGAAAAAGATGTTTGGTCAAATATCTTCCCTTTACGAGAAGAATGAAGCTGATTAGTCTGGCGGGTAATGTTTTACCACCTCCTGGAAAGCTTGTTATGTGTTGGTTGATGGACAATAATTTATGCCGATGTGTTAAATGTGTCAGGTTCTTTTCTATTTTAACAGCAATGTCTTTCCCGCCCAGTTTATATGCCACAATTTTGACTCCTTTCTGTTTGTAAATATTCTCTGCATCTAAACAACATTAAGAATGCTACAAAAAGATTTATTTTCTACTCAAACATTTCGACTTTACATGGAGAAGCCTTCTCCAAGGAATCTGCCTTCGAATATGCACCATTTCTCATCCCAGTCTGCAGGGTATTCAAATAACTCGCACGTTTGTGACTGACAGCAACATACGAGTAGATTCAAACCGAATGAAGCAATTGAGGGATTAACACCTGTCTGGCACAGAAGACTTTTACATGCACTTGTGCTTTACATCTATGCACTATTGCATTTCCAGTATGTTGTTGCGGTAAGTTGTGTCTGACAGGTTTAAGGACTAATCGTAGTTCCTCTATAGCGACACAGTTAAATCCTTTAACTCATGATCGAATCACCTAGGAGTTTGAAACTTCTCTTTCTGTTCCGATTTGCGAGTTCCGAGTTTCGAGTTCTCCGTTCCGAAACGACATGAATCCAAATGCTTAAAGTACAAAGTAACGACAGGACCAGTTAATGGTATTCATCTGCTCTACAGGGAATTAACTTCCATCACAGAATAAATATACGTAATTAAATATATTGCAATTTTCTTCACAGACACTGTCATCACTTCACAGCCAAAAACTTCCGATTTGCATTGCAAATTCCTCTAAAATACTGCAAAAATAATATTTTTCTTCGTCCTTGCGATAGAACCAGTGCTGATGCTGCTACGTCACGAATAAAGTATAAACCCAAAAAAGGCATACTTTATTGCCGCACGCAACAACACTTGTTCACCCCTGTAGTAGTAGTCGTACGTCAATAAACTATCCAACTCGAGAGCATGTTGCAACTTTTCCTATACACTGTCGTAGTACAGTTGTAGCTAAAAGTTTCCCCAAGTAAAATAATTAGATGCAGCAGCGAGAGCTGTCGAATACTTTAATTGCATTGCATTTAGCCCAGTCCGTGGATGGGTGGAAGAGGACATAAGACGGATGAGGTTGTTTGCGCTAGCTAGATTTTGCCGTCGTTCTTAATTAAGAATGATGTTTACGCGCACAATTTTACTTATTTACCTTTCCAAACGTTCTTGTTTAAGGGTTAGTTAGGGGTGGTGTGGTCGTTTCAGTATTTTCTTTTTTTTTACTTGGAATGGTTGGTTTTTTTTATTGTTAATGGAAGTGATGCATAAACGTATATGGCTCATAAAGGATCCTGCCGAATTGCAGGTGCAACACATGTAAAAAATTGAAAGCAGTTCCTGTGTTCCCAAAGATGGGTGTTTCCCTGAAGCCCGCTTATCTTTCGAGTCAAAGCCTTTCACACCATGTCGGAGTTGACTTTTGTGTCAACTATGAGTTATGGCATGGTTTTCACCTGCCTCACGTTTAGAGCTATGCATCATCATGGAGAGTGACGTTAAAAAAAATGGAAGAGAGTACGAAGGGATCCGGTGGCAGTTTATTCCAGCTTATTCGCCTCATTCAGTCAATCAAGCGCAGCATATCATTTAACCTCAAAGGAGCTGTATTCCGGGAAGATGTTCTTCGAAGCCCAAGGGCAGACCAACAGAGGCTCACTCACTCATGTTCCTGTGGACCCAGAGGGTGACAAAGACAGAGACACCACTGTCCCGGGAGTTTTTTGTGAAGCCGATGCTTTCAGCAGATTTTATAGTCGACGTTCGCAATATCTAACAACGCAGCCCGTAAGTCGGTGGTACTACAAATATCTCCCAGAAATCACACGACGCTGTAAGTGGCATCAAGACAGGAGACCAGTTGAAGTTGGCCAGATAGTCATTTTAGTAGAACCCAATGACATCCATTATTCATTGCAGTTAGGACGTGTAGTCAAGGTATTGATACTTTTCAAATTGTCTTCCATCGGTTTCAATGGATATCTTTTTTGGTCAGCTTTCTCAACCCCGTTTTTACCCACGACTGGTGTCCCATTAGGCAGCCATCTAGGTCCCATCTTTTTCACTTTAACTATATACGATCTTGAGAGGATTATTAAACACTGCTCCCTATCCATTTACGCCGACGACACTAAGTTCTTCACACCAAGACTCTCTTTCAAGAAGACCTCGATAAGTTTTACACTTGGTGTCTAGAAAATTGCTTTGGGTTTAATGTCTCCAAATGTCAATCTATGATTTTGTCTCGTAAGTCCAATCAATCTCTCCCTCGACTTTATTTTCTGCATGACCAACCTGTACCGCAGGTTCAATCCTTTCGCGCCCTTGGAATATTTTACGATAGAGAGTAAACTTCCTCAAACTTCTTAATTCGAAGAACGCGGAAACCTAGCTGACATTCTCTTCATTCATGGATAGATCTCTGGTTCTGTGGATTACCCATTCCTTTACAATTATATTTCCTTCAACACTAACCTACGCTATCCTCGTCTCTTCTATATTCTAACCCCGCATGATCCGTACGGTCAACCCAAACCTCCCCCTTTTTGATTGTAATCTGAACACTTCTCGTCTTAAACTCGATCTCCTCCACCATTAACTTACTTCGTAACCCTTAACTGTTGTTAGTTTTTAAGTCCTGGTTTTTAAGTCTTTAAGCTTCTATTAAGCGAAATAAATGGGAGCATCTGCCCCCTCCAAATTGATATTAATAAAAAATTATCCTCGCCATCACATATTGCTCTTAGTCGGCATCGGAGATCAGGGTTCTATAGTTCAGCATTGGTAAAAAGGTGAGTTGTCGAAAGCATCCTCAATGTCACGCAATTGCTCAGCGCGTACTCATTTTCGCCAACTGTTCCTTCAAATCCACGCACCACCAGCATAGGCTTGTTGCATCTTGGACAGAGTTTGCATTCGAAAAGCAGTTTTTTATAAATTGTTTATATATTTATTTATTTTTATTTTTTTTATTTTTATTTATTTTGTTTATTTCTTATTCTCTTAAAATATAATAATATAAGACAATCGAAATTTCAGTATATATAGCTACTAGCAAGAACAAAAGAGAATAGCAGTGACATTTTATATTTAATGAAAAATAGAAATAAATGTCACATCAAAATTAAAGATAAATACTTCAAATATAGTGGAGTGTACAAAATTCATATCAATCTAATTTTTTATAAATCTAAATAATAGAGTAGGGATACTAACAACATGACTAGTTTTGAAGATATCCTTCTCTTATAAAAAAGATTTTTAAAACTTTGAAAAAATATAATTGCCTCACTGGCAGTATTTTCATGGTCTTAAACAAATCCATAGAATGTGTTAATCGATTAACTTTGCACATGTTTCTTACAGCACATTTTTGGAGGACAACTAGCTGCTGAAGTTTGGTCCGATAGGCACCTCCCCAGCAGCCAATGCCATACTGCAATTTCGAGTGAAATAGACCATAGTAAACCATTTTCAATGTATTGATAGAAAAGAAATTCTTGAGACGATACAAACAACCAATAGATGATAGAAGGCACTGTCTTAAATTGGTAATGTGTTTGGACCAACTCATATTTTGGTCAATAATAACTCCTAGGTATTTATAGTCCACAACACTCTCAATTTTAAAACAATCTCCACTACAGCCAACTTCGGAATTGTAGTGTGTAAACCTTTGCTCAGATAACGTATCATTAATTAACGAAAACCTAGCGCAATCAGGTGCATGAAATATCACATCAGGGGGTCATGGTGTACTTGCGTACCTATGCTAAAGTACATTAACCTAGTTTTATTGTTAATCACTAATTTATGTGTAATTCAATCGGCTGGCCGAGGTGTAAGCAATTCCAAGGTCATCTGCAAATGCTGTGATTTTACCCTCAAACGGTTGCGCAAATAAAGAATTAACATAAACTAAAAACAGTGTTGGGCCAAGCACAGATCCTTGAGGCACACCTAGATTAGTTACACTGAAATTGCTTACACAGTTTCCAATTTTGACTATTTGAGTTCTATCCTTTAAATAGGACTCAAACTATTTAAACATGAAACTGCGAAAACCCACTTTAAAAAGTTTGTCTAGGAGGATGCTGTAGTTTACCATGTCGAAAGTTTTTTTTAATATCAACAAAAATCCCGGCACAACTCTTTTTCTGATCCAGCCCCTCGAGAATTACGGAACAGTAATTTAACAATGCCTCCTCAGTAGAATGACCTGCTCTAAATCTATACTGCATTGGGCTAAAGAATTTAATTCTGTTAAGGTATGGCAAAATACGTACCTTACTTGTATTCTCAAATACTTTAGAGATAGAAAATAATAATGATATGGGCCTATAATTCGCTTTGTCACTCCTATCGCCTTTTTTGAATAAAGGTATCACTATTGCACATTTTAATTGATCAGGGAATATCCCAGAAATGGTACTTAAGTTAAATAGATGAGCTAAAATATCTACAATATATAACGCAGTTCTTTTTAGCACTAAATTGGATATTTCATCGCTGCCACAGGAACCCGTCTTCCTTAAGGAGTTTATTATTTTGAGAAGTTCATAGCCCGATATTGCCTCAAAAAAGAAGCTATTTCTGACGAAATTCTCCAGATCATCGGATTCTGTGCAGGAGGAACAAGAAGAGGACAAGTAACACGGAGAAGATGACTGACCAACTGTGGCAAAATAAGAACTATAACCATTAGATTCGGCTGTAAGATCCGAAATAGTTGAACTTCCGCTTTTTAACGTGATCGATTTACATGTATCAAGAGTATTACGACCGGTAATGTTATTAATTACTTGCCATTCTTTATTCCGATTTCCTTCGCCATCCTTATCCTGTTCTGAAAGTAGATATCACGGCAACTGCGAATTTCTCTATTAACTTGTTTGCCTATACGAATGAGTTTTTAGATTTGAATTTTGTGGATTTTTAGCACATTTCTTTTGAAGCTTGTGCTTCAGCCTTATTTTCTTGAGTAGCGAGTAATTGATCCAAGGTTTAAGTCTAGTATTCGATTTTTTGTGCACAACAGTAAAGCTAGAGGAACTAATATGTTTTTGGAATTTTCTTAGAAATGCGTCATATGCTAAAGAAGCATTGTGTATACTATAAACTTCAGCCCAATCTTCAAAACGCAGTTTATTATTCAAATCAAGGAAATCGATTCTAGACACTTTTAGACGAGAAGTGCCTTCTTTTTTTTTGATTGAGATTCCTTTAAGAAGAAGGCCAGTCATGCAATGGTCGGTTTTGCCAAGATCAAGGTTAACACCAAAAACATTATTAGAAGGAATAAAATTAAATCGACCAAATACATGGTCGAGACATGTGCCCGAAGATGGTCTAGTGATACAATTTATAAAAGAAATGAGTCCATGCTCTGCAATCATTGCAAGGTAAAAATCTGAAAAAGAGTTAGAAACTAAAATATCTAAGTTAAAATCACCTAGACTGACTAGATTACCCGCTCGTTGAATGCGCAGAAAATCAGAAAGTTCATCAATAAATAAGTTTACAGGTTGAGAATGAAGTCTATACACA
The DNA here is from genome assembly GCA_949129095.1 of Volucella bombylans. Taxonomy (NCBI): domain Eukaryota; kingdom Metazoa; phylum Arthropoda; class Insecta; order Diptera; family Syrphidae; genus Volucella; species Volucella bombylans. The sequence goes on from OX422140.1 coordinate 389,483,918, forward strand.
CAGAAAAAATTTATATTATAATTAAATATGGTGTAAGAAACTTGTATGATGTCTACACTTAAAAGTTTAATAAATTTAATATCGCCATAAAATGAATCTCTTACAAAAACTCCCACTCCACCTGCAGAATAGGAATCATTAGGATTCACAAAAAAGTTATAACTAGGAATTTTATATTCTTCAATTTCATTGGAATAAATCCAAATTTCGGAAACAAATATGATTTCAGGCAAAAATTCAAAGGCTTCAAGATTTGCAACAAGTAAATCAAAGTTTGCACGCAAACTACGAATATTCTGATGCTCAACGAAAAAAGAGTGATTATTTGAAATACTTTGGAAAACTCTACAACAAATGGAACTAAAGGTTTCAGTAGTGAGGTTGTTATTTGTGATATCAAAAACATCATCCATGTTGTTGATATTAGATTGCTGGTAGATCATCAAACGATTTAATAACAACAACTTCACCATTATCGACCTTTCTCAACAATATTTGAGAATTTTGAAACCACAAGTATTTAAATTTATTCTCTATTTTGCATATTTTCTGCTTAGCTTCAAGTGAAGTGAGATGAACACATATGACGTCATTGTGTGATGCACTGGTATTGGGAGACGAAGAATTTTTTGTCTTTCACTACGTTTCACATAGCAATTTCTGATCTCCTCTGAAGGTAGGGGAATATTCAAAGCATCATTAAACATTTTTTGTACACTCTCCTTTGCGTTGGAATTATTCACGCCTGGCACACCTACAATCTCGATTTGATGGACTCGTTTGTTACTACAAACGATGTTAAGATTGACACCAGCTTATTGTTCTGATTAGGTTACCTAGGAAGAGAGTCTCAAGCCAGAAACAGAAAATCTCCACTTTTGGCTTGGTGTCGAATGTCGAAAGTCGACCTTGAGCAGGCGGCTAATTTCACCAAATTTGTAGATCTTCGAAATAGAAACTACGAGTAACTTCATGTCTTGGTTTTGCTTAAAGGTTCGAAATAAAAGTTTTCAGGTTCCATTACACAGTCACTGCAAACCCCCATTTTACCCTGGAACGGGCGATCTACATAGGTATCTCCTCGTTGTGGCATATTCTTGGTTAAAATGACCTTAAACTATACACAATCTGACGTAGAAGGCAATTTATAATCACAGTGATGTATGCATTCCTGAAATATTTCAGAAAGATGTTTCGCTGGTTCTTATACGAGTAGTTTGCGTCACAAATTCTGCTTTTCCACTTCATGGCGATGTCAAAAGATTTTCCCTATAAAAACCGAAAGCTTTACCTCTTATCCAAGAATCCTTTAGAGGCACCCTGTTATCGCAAAATATATGTATGTGTACAGGGAAAAATATGATAAATATTGAGAAATCCTTGTATGATTTTTTTTATGTGGAAAGTACTATCATAAAATAGTAGCACAAAATCGACTCTGGTAAGCCTGGCTGGTACTGGAGACCGTTACGAACATTAAGACTACCAACAAAGGAATTCATGGAATGCTCCTCTTTTGGAGATAGCAAGTATTTTATGCATTACTTAAATTTTTTATTATTTTTTCCGAGCATAAGGACTTTGAAGTGGCTTAATGAAACGCTTTGTGAACCATGCAAAAGGCAAACGCAAAATAGGGGACATTTTGGCTTTCCATTTATTTGTTGTCATGGTTGACAGTGGTTTGAGACAGGTAAGAGGAAAAGCTTTTTTCTAAAAGGAAAAAAGAAAGTGTTGTACATGACGTCACCTTGAAGCGGAGAGAATCTGGAGTAATGCGCAGGTTAGGAACACATTCTTGTTTTGTGTTGAGGTAGGTTTGGGTTATTGTGTGTGCTTTAGGTAAACTGACCTAAGATGAATTCCGGCATAAAGCACGCAATACTTTTGGTTTTACGCTCAGAGAAGATGGCGATAAGGAATAAGCAATGTATTGTAAGAATAGGAAAAAAACATGAGGTGAATTTTGCTTTGAAATGAAGGTAGGGTGTTTTAAGGCCAAGGACGAATTCCAATCATGTCATAAGCAGACCGAGTTTATGGAAGTATGTTAAGTGAGATGAAAACTTCGAACGATAAAAAGGCAGCCTTTGACTTCAATGGAATTGTAAACCACATTGAATAAACATCCCAAAGGAATTGTGTTTAGGCCTTATTCTTTTCTTCTTCATTTTGTATTCTTTTATTTTCGGTTCGAAAGAGGTCTACTTAGAATGCATGAAGTACTGGCTTACCCAGATTATGTGCCTTTGCAGTTGATATTATTAAGTAGTGCCAGATATAAAAAAAGAAAACAAATTCACGGATAATGACACAAAAGGAATTTGCTGACTTAACATTTCTGAAGTTAGGTAGACTAGTCGCTTAGACAGACATGGGTCTGACGTGACGAACTAAACCACAAGGAGTTAATACAGTCCCCACACTGACACAAAAAACAATGAGAAGCAGAAGAATCTTGATGGATTTATGCAGCATGTTCTTCTGGATATAATTAAAATTACACACATTTCTGCCTTCTGAAGAAGCATAAGCTTGTGCGTTCTCAGGATTGTCTCTGCACTGATTTTGAAAGAGAGAAGTCACAGTGAGAGGATAATTTTCCAGAACTGAGTAAGGTTTCCTGAAATTTATACACTTGAAGTGTATTACTGGCATTAGGATTTTGTTCAGCTGCAAATAAGGTTTTAAACCTTCTAGTAGCCATAGATGGTATTGATGTTATTTTTAACGGCTTCGACGTTGTTTAATAGGGCGCACTTATTTACTTATATTAGATGGCGCTACAGTTCGGGGCGGAATAGGCCTTCAGTTGTCCCTCTAGAATAGAGTCGAAAACTTCCCAGTTTGGGGCGCTGGTTTCCATGTGTTCAAGGTGACCTAGCCATTTAGGGCGAGCTATTCAATATTTTTAATGTTTTAAATTTCATTTTTAGAAATTGAAGATCTAGGTTTTGTCATAACCGACTATGTTGGAGCAAGATGTGCATTTTTTATCGTTATCTTGCATAGTCCTATGAGATTGGCACGGATTCCAAAACTAGACATAACTCTGTATATTTCGTCTCTATAGACACTGAAATATGTGGCTTTAATATCGAAGAAAGGTGGTGTGTATCGATTTGGAACTCCTGGGCTTTTTCCAAGATCTGCCGTAATGTGAAAATTCGACCTTTGGTGGCCTAAAACCACACTGGTACGGGCCTATAGGATATTATATGTTCATTTTATATGCGATGTTGAGGATACCTGTTCTCCGTCAGTTGACACAGTTCAAAAGATCTTCCTTCTTTAGGAGCAAACAAACAATGCTGAGGTTCCATTCGTTGTGTGTACTTTCGTCGACCCAGATTTTGGAGATAAGTTGATATACATACTCGTATGCTCGGTATGCAATCACCACTTTCTACTTCCAACAGCTCGGCGGTTAAGCCATAGACTTGTTGGACTTAAGCCTCAAAATTGCTGTTCTGACCTCGTCTCATTCGAGTGGATGGAAATATTCGCAGTTGTCGTTCAAGTTGAATTGTTGACAGTCGAAATAAACTTTCCAGATCCTCAACACCGAATTTGGTTCTACTTTCAAATTTCGTTCTCAATCCTTGCAGATTTCTGTTTGGTTAAACTTTTGTACTTCCTTCAGCCTTGATCATTTTTAATTTTTCTTTTGAAGAGCCCGTGTTCTTGCCTTTTTTTTCTGCTCATTGAGCTCGCGAGCCTCTGTCGTTTTTTTCTGTAACGCTGTTCTGTACATTCGCTGTTTTTCTAGATACGAGTATGTTTGACTGCTTTTGCTGTTGTACCGGTGATTTCTTTGTTTAATGCCACTGGTTCGATACTGGCGGCATCGGCCTCCTCGATAGGTTGAGGAAAAATTGATCGGAAAGGCCCTGCGGGTCTCTTGCGATTGTACTTATTTGTCGATTAGTTTCTCGGAAGTTTCGGACATCCAAAACAGTAGAGGAGTGCTTTGCATCGATCGCAATATGATCAATTTGGTTGATCGGCATTCAGCCAGGTTCCCTTTTGGATATTAAGATGTTGAAACCAAGTGCCAGCTATGGTTGCATTACGTTCCTCCGCGAAATCAATAAGCCTGTGTCCATTTCTGCGGGTGATGTCGTAAAGTCTGCATTTTTCGACCGTGCTACCAAAGATGTCTTCCTTACCTAGTATGGCATTAAAATAGCCAAGGACGATTTTCACGTCGTATCTAGGGGATTGTTCTTAAGTTTGGTCCACGAACTCATAGAAGCAGTCTTTGGTATAGTCGTTCTTCTCCTATGGCTTATGTTGGGGAATCAAGCTCAGGACTTATTGCTTTGACGGCCAATATGCCTTCTTGGAGCTTCTGAAAAAGACCTTGGGCCTGTAACACAAAACAACAAGTCAACAAGTCGACAAGTACTTGTTTAACTATACTTGTTCAATAAGTGAAGATCAATACTGTAACACAACAAAATCCGCTACACTTGTTGAGAACAAAAATTTTCTTCGACTTGTTGATCAGTCTAACAAGTTAGTATTACACGATGAGTCGGAGAATCAGCGAAAAAAAAATAAATAATTTTATCTAAAATAAGAGAAAACAAACAAATTTTGTTTGGTGCTTTCTCTGATTTAATAACAAAAGCTATTAAAAGTAATAAGTGGCGCGAGGTGTATTTATTGGTACAAAGTTTAAATGTAGTTCGTGAGGGAAAAGATTGGCCTTACATTAGAGATGTGGCAAAATTGTAGGAAATACGCCATGGTAAGTATTGATTGCAAAGTGTTTCGAAAATTATATACTATATATTATATATTGTTAGGCAAAATTAGACAACTCTTGAAAAACGGGATCTTCGGGTGGCAAAGACTGCAAGCTCAGTTACCATGATAATATTGCCCTTGACATTATTGGGAAAGAGTCAGCAGTAATAATTGGGCTCGGAGTTGAAGAGTCCATGGAACTTGGCTAGAGAAATAAATATTAAATTTCTGCAAATTGACATTTTTTTTTACAGATTCAACAGGTATATATGTATGTACATATTAAATGGAATTATGTACTAGAAATATGATTAATTGCATAATTTACAGACAGGAAGAGATTAGCCTCGAAGGAGTGCCCAACGATCCTAAAAAAAAGGAAGTTGATGATAGAACACCTAGAGTTGGTCAACTACAAAACGAGGCTAGAGATTGCTTTGTTGGAAAAACAACTGGGTTATCCTCCCTCGATTTTTACTAAAAGTTTAGCGGATGGTGGAGCTGAAAAAATTGGTGTTCAAGACTCAGAGGACGACGAAGATCCTTATTCTAATGATGAATAACACTGTATTTTTTTATTTTTGATTAATAAAAATGTGTTGTTAATTTTTTATTTATTGGCATATGTAATATAACATATACATGTATGTAAATATTTTGTTTTTATGGTTGATTTAGAAAAAAATTCAAAAGTTGCTGTTGTCTTTTTTGTCCATCTTGCGATGGATTTGGGAACAAAATTTCTACTTCATCGTTTGTTTCCTCTTGATGTTGCGTATTTTCTTCTTCTAAAGTGTAGGTATAGGTCATAAAACTGTGACACAACTCACAACTGGGCTCAACTCGTACGTTAACATAATAGAATGTAAGGCCATATAATTAATTGAATGTCTGCCGTGTCGGTCAACGAAAACTGATTCATTAGTTGATGGCGCATCAATGTCAAGTAAAATACCATAGATTGCACCACATACTTCTGGCATACCACCTTTCTCAAAAAATCCTTGAATAGTAAGGTGTACACTCTATTTATTGCGGAAGTGACTTCTTTTATACAACGACACACTGTCATTTTGTTAACACCACGAACTTCACTTATAACATGGTACTGACATCCTGTCCCAAATCAGTGCAAAGCTATTAATATATTCTTACACTTAGCGCTTTGCTCTTATTAGTTGGCGAACGCAATTTGTAGGAGAGAGTTTCCATTGAGTAATTAACAACTTCTTTTGGCACACGAAATTTTTCAATAAATAAATTAGACTCTAGGTCGAAATTAATTCTTTCATTAAATACTTTTTTATTTACTTTGATTTTCATTCTCACTGTACGATTCAGAATCAAGAAAAAACATTTTTAACACTGCAAGTAATTAAATAAATTCTAAGTAACCTCTCCACGAATCAAAATCACTCGGTAAACACTAAATTCTAATATTAAATATTAAATTCTACCTTGTTGGCTTCTAACAATTCAATCACCGTTGGTTATAATTCATTAACTTCTCAACAAGTGCAGTCTCTTTCAAAACTTGTTGTTTTCAGTTACAGAAATGGAGAATTTTTCAAATTTCCCACTTGTTGAGAGAGTCCAAAACAGGTGTTGAACTACTCTCAAACTTGTTGTAATATGTTACACAAATATGTTACATAATGGGAGTCAAAAATATATTTCTAAATCGCGATTGTCCTCAAATGAGCCTAACCGGAAATTAAAGGAAACAACGAAGGAGTGAGGGACGAGGGACGTGAAGTCTCAATATATTTTAATACTTCGAGAAGCCTGTGTTGTCCCACGACCTATTCTTTCTGGTATCCGTGTCCCAAAGGGAATAGTTTTCAACTTTTGAAAGTTGATCTTCAATTTTAGTCATATCAATATCGCTTAATCTTATCAAAGTTACATTGCAAGACCATCTTATTGCAATCGGTCTAGTCCGAGACGTCTGGATTCAATATGGCTTATATATAATAATAGATGTTGAATAGGATTCGCGAACTACTCGCACCTTGTTGTAGACCGTCTTACATAAATGTCAAATATTCTACTGTCTGCTGACGAGGAAATTTAAAAAAAAATCTATCGCAGTAGCTTACGAGTAATTATTGCTAGCCTGTTCAGTCAAAAAAAACAGGCGATCCAAACATTCGGTGTCAAAGGCCTTCTCCAAGTTAATCAATCAGGTTATCCCTGCATTTTCTCACTTGGATACCAAGCAGCAGTTTTGATGCAGCATTCGAGACATCATGTCGCCCCTTGAAACCAAATTGATTATCGGGTCGGTAACTATATTTTTGTGGTATTTGGAAAGAAATTCATCGGCCGAAGATTTGCCGTAAAGGACGTATTTTTATGCCTCCTGGGAATTTAATGCCGCTGTCGTCTAATACGATGAATGGATAATGTGGAAAGAAGTGAAGATGTCAACAGCTTTTAGTGGTACTTCGGTTCAAACTGATATCTTAATTCTCAGTTATTCCAGCTTCTCCTGGATCTAAGACCGCTGGTAGTAGTATTATTGTTCATAGTTTATCGTTCGAGCGCTCTTAATAGAGGGAAATTCATACCAAATACGAGCTTCATAAGTAGCATGAGTCGTACTATTACTATAAAAATATACGTGTACATTTTCTTTACCTTGCGTATATACATACATAGATTCCTTTGAAGCTTGCTGTCCTAAAAATACTTGGTATAATCCGCCACAAGCTTAGGTAGTCTGTAATTAGGTACATTGTAGTTTATGGTTAGCAGGGTCAGTTGCATTTTAACAGTAGTTTGACAAGCCTACTTGACAAATGCTACTCGTAGTAATATTTACATCCATATGAAGTAACATTTACTCTGCGATTATAGCAATTTCACCATAGTTAGTGGCACTAACTAATGGCCTATGCAATTAAATTTCTGTAACACCCATAAAATTGGAGGAAAACACCATCTGTGCGTACTGATCTTCCTATGCTACTGGGTTATAATGTGAAACTGATGGCTCTTGCAATCGAATATTTTGCATACCTAACTGGTAATGTCATATCTATACGATGATTTGCCAAATCCTTTGTGAAAGAGGCTAGCCTAAAAGAAACCTTTCAATTCACGAGTATGTAGTGCTTATGTATATTTCAAGCAGGCCGCTTGTCAGGCTATAATTGTCATATTGCTATTATAGACATCCAGAAGTCTTTGCGATGCATCGGATGTCTTAAGTAACAATGAGGGGAATCTAATGGGCGTAGGCTGTTGTTATTCTTCCACATCTTGATTTTTTTAAACCAATTTCGCTTGGAGTTTTTTAGATTCATTTCGAAAAAGTTGTGTTACCCCAAATTGCATGCAAAATTTTGCAAAGATCCACAACATGGCTTTTATTGTTAGATTTTTGGACGTAATCTGTAAGAATTCTGAAATTGACTGGCTAGTTTTGGTACTTGTGGAGAATTTTTGGACTTGAATGTTAAGAAATTGTTTAGGTAGTGTAATGACCGGTGCTGAAACAGTAGAGAGTCTAACATACACAAGTGGTAATTCCGATAGAACTTCTTGATTTATATTTATTTAGACTACCACGCTCTAACACGATCTCTAACAGACTAACTCGCGTAGCCGAAGTTGTGCGGAGGATTAGCGGCGAACGAGAGGGCGCATCGTGGGTGCGGAGAGCACTATGTAGTGAAATGATGAGTGGCGAGAGCGTAAACCGGCGTGTCATCTCAGAGCTCATCCTCGCTGACAGGTCGCCACATACCTCCGATTTTTTTTTAGCTTCAGCTTCATGGAAGAATCCTCGGTACGAGCATCATCTGCGACGTCTTGTTTACCTTCATTAGGTGAGAGGTCGTGAGTGTCCTCAGTTGTTGATTGTTCTACAGCAGTCTGAGATGGATTTGGAATCTTCATTACATGGGTTACATTTCCTCTGAAGGTCTTTCCGTCTTCTCCTCGAACAACTATTTCGCTCGGGCTCGGTTGGACCACTTCAAACTCGGTTGAGTCAAAAGTCGGTATTAATTTGTTTGCAGGAACCAGGTTACGAAGCAAAACCTTATCGCCGACACCAATACCTCTTTCTTTTGCTCTCCGGTCTCTGTCTCCCCTTTCTTTCCCAAATGTTTGCTCATTGTGTCCAAGTCTCGCGCCTCTTAATCCAAAATATTTCCGCTCATATCTTGTACAGAGGGGATCTTGTCCCTGATTGTTCTGTTGTAAAGAAGCTTCGACGGCGACTCACCAGTTGTGCCATGTGGTGTAAAGTTGCACATTAAGGTGAACTTTTGTACTTCCCTTTTACAATCTGCCCCCTTTTCGTGGTCAACTTGAAGCCGCTTCAGAATAGATCGATTCGTGTTCTCCACCTCGCCGTTCTCCTGTGGCCAATAGAGGTGGTTAATTCAATATCGTTGGCTTCACAATAGTCTTTGAATTCGCTGCTGTAATTTTCTTCATAACCTTTGTCTCTTGATATCGGGAGTAATAATCAATGATGACAAAAATGAAATCGTGGTTTGGTAATGGTCCCAATAAGTCGATTGCGATACATTGCCAAGGTCCGTCTGGGAATGCATGTCGTTGCATGGGAACTGGTGGTGATGGTTTTGAAACTAGCAGACATTCACGACGCTTCATGAATGACTCAACTTCCCTGTCCATTAGCGGCCACCATACTTTTGACCGAAGTCTGCGCTTCATGACTGTTTCTTCTGGATGGCCTTCATGCCCTAGCTCTAGCACTCTTTGTCGTAATGCCGCTGGGATGACAATTCGGACACCGCATAAGAGAATGTTCCCCAGGGTGCACAGTTCCAACCGAAATGGGAAAAACTTTTTTTAACATTAGTCGTCCAATCGTCCAATCGTCACTCTTTACACTTTTTACTGCTTCTGCGAGTTACGCTGTACTCACAATGGCTGTCAAACAAGTCAGTTTCTTCAATTTTGCACAATCTTGATAACGGCTATGTTCAATTTACCCGCCTGATATATTACTTTAAACTTAAAGGATTGAAGTCTCAGTACCCATCTTTCAATCCGAGTTGGAGGCTTTGATGTTCAATCATATCATCTAAATAATTGAAAACGTTTTCGCAAGGGGCCAAAAGGTTTTTACTTTTTGGAATATTTCCGGGGCCGAATTAATACCAAATAGTAGTCTCTTATACCTAAACATACCTTTATGAGTTATAAACGTAGTTATGTATCTACTCTCTTCGTCCAGTTCCAGCTGGTGGTACGCATTCTTTAAGTTCAGTCTTGAAAAGTATTTTGCGGGTTTTCGCTTAGACATCACAGCTTCAAATGTGGGAAGGGGAACATTTTCGCGTTGTATGGCCGCATTCGCTCGTCGCATGTCGATACAAATCCGGATCTCTCCATCACTTTTAAGCGCTACTACAATTACCGAAATCCAAGAACTCGGTCCAGATAGAGGCTCCGTGATATCCTGTTCCATTGCCTCCTTTAGTTTTGTTTCGATCTTCTCTTCTAAAGCCGCTGGGACACGGCGTAGTAACTGCTGGACTGGTTTAATCGATTCATCAATTGATAGCTTAATTTGAATCCCTTTTATTTTCGGGAACGGTTTCGCATCTTCGAGGTAGTTCACGTCCAGTCCCAGTTTCAAAACTTCTAACTTGATTGCTGTATCTCGCCCCAACAAAGATTGTCTTTCATTCTCAATCACGTAGAATGAAGAAATCTTTTCGGCTCCGTTTCCAATGCATATCGGAGCTTCAAACAGGACCTTAACTTTAAGTAGTTGGTCACCCGCGTAAGCCCTAAATTGGTTTGATGTTTCATATCGGGTGTTCCACACAACTGCATTATTACTTTGTAGTTCCTGCCAATCGGATTCGCTAAGAAGGTTGAATCGTGACCCCGAGTCGATGACCATCTGTATCTGATGCCCTCCAATATGACAATTTATGATTCCACCGGCACTATCCTCGTCCCCCTCTACAACTTGGAAGCAATCATGTTCTGCCAATTGATCATTTCCTTCCTGCTCAGTTGCTTTTCGGGTTTCTTCCTCGATGAAGCGCACTTTTGAAGAACCAGATCTATGTCGTTTTGTGAATCGTTCCCTTTCATCATATGCTTTACACTTGATCAATTTTGTTTTGCACTTACGCGCATAGTGCCCCATTAACCTGCACTTGTTGCATTTCATGTATTTCGCCGGACAGCTTGGAAAGTTCCCCAAATGGCATTGCCTACCACATCTACTACACTCATCGTTTTCCTTTCTGCCCTCATGCCGAGAAGATATTTTATTAATATGTGTACTTTAGGTTGGTGGTAACATCACTTCAGATTGATTATTGATCTGCTCGTAGACCTGACACATTTCAGTGATTTCTGCCACGGAATATTCTTTTTCGAGTAATCTTTTCTTTAGATCGTTTGGTGCCCACGAATTTGTGCTCTTATCTTTTAGGCATATCACAAGAATTTCTTCTTTGGTTTCTCCGAATAAAAATTTTGCCGCCTGATTCCTTAGTTTTATCATAAACTTGTTTAAATTCTCACCTTGTTCTGGTCTCAATGATCGAAATAGATGACGTTCGAAAGTAGTTTTTGTGGTGAGAAATATTGGCCAAGCTTGTTGACTAGTACTTCAAACACGTCGACCTCTTTTCCCTCACTGTAGTTGTGGCCCCCCTAAATGCAAAAGTTTTTTTTTCCTCTTCACATTGTCTTTTATTTCTACTACTTCTCCCATTCTGATCTTATTATCGCCTTATCGATCGCTTCACATAAAAATGGTTTGATTTCGCTCATGGTTAATGCCCTTATTTTTCTTTACCGATTTCTTTCTAACTCTTTACCACAATTCAATGCGTCCACCGTTTCCAGCGAGACTGTTTACTCGTACCTTCACAATTTAATGTGACGTTTCTTCTGCTTTGCACAATTCAATGTGTCTTTACCGGCTTCTACTCTTTTTTTTTTAGTTTGCTGCACAATTTAATGTGACTTCAACAAATTTCCCTTTCTCTTTCCACAATTTAATGTGCCTTCGTCAAACTTCCAATTTAATGGAAATACCATTAACAGTTTAGTGTTACTCCACAATTTCTTAGCCGATCCGAATGTCAAAAAATGTCAAAACTATAACAGAACAAAAAATAACAACTACACAATTCATACTTTTCAAACACTTGCTGTGTACTTGCACTTGTGTATGTATCTACATATGCGATTATTTATTATTTATACATATGCATATACCTATATATCTTATTCCGCCGCATACTTACTCGTATTTTGCATTTCTATAAAAACAACAAAATAATTAATTTAAAGTTTTTTTTTTACCTCGTCGCCAATGTAATGACCAGTGCTGAAACAGTAGAGAGTCTAACATACACAAGTGTTAATTCCGATAGAACTTCTTGATTTATATTTATTTAGACTACCACGCTCTAACACGATCTCTAACAGACTAACTCGCGTAGCCGAAGTTGTGTGGAGGATTAGCGGCGAACGAGAGGGCGCATCGTGGGTGTGGAGAGCACTATGTAGTGAAATGATGAGTGGCGAGAGCTTAAACCGGCGTGCCATCTCAGAGCTCATCCTCGCTGACAGGTCGCCACAGGTAGTATTCGCGTTACCCATTGGAAAGGTTGGCAAGCTCCTAGTAGTTATATAATTTATATAACTACTTATATAACTATTTATATTATATAATTTTCTAGTACAATATCTTTATTGCTTCTAACTTTATCTATCCAAAAAACCAATTCTTTATACTTTATTTGAAATTGGTGCTTACTTAAGAACATCCTTATCTCCAAAGGCTAGTAAGCATAAATTCATTTTTATAATAACAGACAATGGTCATCTAACTTATTTGTTTAAGCGGCGCTACTCCCTGAAATGGATCTGAACAACAATTACCAGCGATAAGATTGGGTACGCAATCAGGCCAGACATGCAATCAAAGCTGTGTCCTTCCATTCGCCTAAGATGGCTTTTACTTCGTCACCAATTATACGAGTATATGGTATATCTCTTCAAAAGGAGAAGAATATTCATACATGTACATATTTTTCGAAGCATGGGTGAGAACGTCCAATTCGAAAAGAAGCACAAAACAGGCGCAATTAGTGGTCTTTGTGTGTAGAGATCTTATTTGGTACTATTTTTATTGAAGGATGAACGTTTTTCTTTGATGCAAAGACTATTGGGGACACTTTTATATTTGTGTAATTGTGGAAAAGTCTATGTTATTTTGCTTGATAGTTGTTGGACAGGACTCGAAAGAAGGTTTGTACTCTATCTCGCAGAAGATTGCTCAATCTCTTTTACCGCCAACCTTCAACAGATTAAGATGACCGCGATTCGCATTATTTAGACTTCTTGAGTACTACCTACTTTTAACTTTTAAATGACCAATGCAATTTGAATTATTTAAGTAATAAATAGTTTATAACGTTTAAGAATGTGTTTTAATCTCTATAGGAGGGCTCAACCGGGATTAAAATGATCAATAATTATCAAAAAACTTTTTATTTAATAATTGCAATTTTCCTATTTTTGATTTGTCACGTGCACGTGTGTCGAGAGATTTAATCGAGAGCCAGCATCAACCATCGAGGGAAAAAGTTGCCGTGAAGTACCTACTACTAAAGAAGTCCGGCAAGTTGGTAAAATCATAAAAAAACAATTTTTTGTTTTTCACTTATCGAGAGTCCAGAGCAGAAAGATTTAAATTACAATAGGCTGTTGTAGATAAGAGATTAAAACACTTAAAAAGAAGTGATGATTTGATTAGACAAACAAGTGACGAGTTCTTAATTATTCTATTTTCCTAATTAACACCTAGTAGATTGATAAATTAGTTGCTCATCAGACAAGATGGGAAGGCGTAATACATACAGCATTGGGGCGAGACAAGACAACTTGAACACTTCACTGGCAATGGCAGAGTTAGAGGAAAGAAGTCAGCAGCTAGAGATTCGCGAAAAAAATCTCAAGGAGAAAGAAAATAGTATTAGAAGGGATGTTGAGATGTCAATGATGCAAGATGAATTGTCGTATTTACGGAATAAACATAGAGGTGTTATTTCATTCCAAGATGTTGCGAGTTCCATTCGAGAGTTTAGTGGCGATGATGAGTTTAGTGTTCTATGTTGGGTTGCATAAGTTGAGAGCGGGGCGAAGCTTATGAATTGGTCACCTTTGGAGAATTTGTTGTTTCCGAAAAGGCTTTTGTGAGGGTCTGCTAAAATGGCTGTTCGTTCAGAGTCAGATTTAAATTCGTAGACAGAATTGAAAACCTTCTTGATAGGGGAATTTAGTGAACATTTTTCAAGCGCCAAGATCCATAGGAAACTAATAACACGTAAGCAACAAGAAGGAGAAACAGTGTTGCGGTATTTTCATAAGATGAAAATTGATGAGCTTTCAATTATCCAGTATGTGATTAATGGCGTTAAAGACACACACCATAACAAATCTTTACTCTATGGAGCAAATAGTTTCAAAGATTTTAAACAAAAAATAGAGGTGTACAGGTCCTTTTCAGAGAGGAACCAAGCGTCGAACTCCAAGTCCAGCTTGCAGATGAAATGTTTTAATTGTGGAGCGAAAGGGCAGCGGAATGTCATAAGCTTTCAGATGGGCCTAAAGGTTTCAATTGTAAGGAGTTTGACCATAGGACTCCACAGTGTCCTAAAACCCAACTAGCAAAAAATGTAAAAGCAGCTAATGTTTCGCCAATTTGTGGCAGTTCTTTTCACAAGGTGGTTAATTTCATCGATAGTGACTTCTTATTGAAAGCATTCCTTGATACTGGAAGTGAAGTTTCGCTACTCCGATCGGAAGAATTTGGGTTCATCAACTTTGATGGGGCAAAAAATACCGTTGCGAGGCTTAGTAGAGAGTGATGTAGAGACTATTGTAAGTTTTATAGACAAAATCTCATTTGATGTGAACACTTTCCAGGAAGAAATTCATGTCATTTCAGATCAATTTCTCTCGATGCCCATGATTTTAGAACAAAACATTTTTAATAACACTCAAATTTTGACTACTCCCGGAGATGTTCAAGTTAAGAAACTCGACAGTATGTTAGAATGTTTTGCAATAAGCGAGGGTACAGAGGTTGATCTGAATGTAGAGAATGAGAAGTACAAAAGAGAGATTACGGATATTGTAAATGGATACGAGCCAGTAGAAGACAGCAAGACAAATTTTGAGATGAGGATCATCTTATGCAGCAGTTATGAACTGGAAGTTTTAGCAATTGTTGCCGCTCTTAAGAAGTTTAGAGTTTATCTGCTAGGATTATGTTTCAAAATAGTAACCGACGGTTCAGCATTCAAAATGATGATGGCGAAAAAAGACTTGGCTCCTAGGATAGCTGGTTGGGCTTTGCTATTGCAGGATTACAATTACAAGTTAGAACATCGAGCAGGAAGTAAAATGAAGCATGTAGATGCTCGTCGTTTACAGGATAAAGAGAGGACAGAGGAAGGATGAGAGGATTACTCTAATTTTGAAAATTTTAGAACAAGGGCCCTATAAAAATTTTGTGTCAGAGAATGAAATTTTATATGAAGTAAATGACCAAGGAGAGCGATTGATGTGTATTCCAAAATATATGGAAAAAGAGTTTATAAAGAGGGCGCACGACCCAGGCCGTTTTTCCGTGAAGAAGGTCGAAGAGATACTAAGGAGAGAATATTCAATTCCAAACCTCCGCAAAAAAATCGAGAGATGTCGACAAAGCTGCATAGAATGGATTCTGGCGGAAAAGAGAAAGGAAAACAGGAAGGTTTTCTGTATCCTATACCGAAGGAGGACCGTCCCTTACACACCCATCACTTAGATCATTAGGACCCCTCTCGGCTACTGGTAAGCAATATAAGTACATTTGTGTCATTGTAGACAGTTTTAGCAAATTTATTTGGATATACCCGACTAAAACATTGTCTACATCTGAGGTTTTAACTAAGCTTCGTCAACAATGTTCTGTTTTTGGTAACCCACAAAGAGTAATCACGGATAAGGGAGCCGCATTTACTTCTATTAGCTTTGATGAGTATTGTCGGGAAGAAGGTATTAAACATGTGAAGATAACAATGGGAGTTCCTAAGGGCAACGGACAGGTCGAAAGGATAAATAGAACTACTCGTATTATACCAATTTTAACTAAATTGTCTTTGGGAAATCGTAAAGATTGGTACAAATGCACTAATAAAGTCCGACAGTTCTTAAATTCTAGCATCAGTAGAAGTACGCAAAGATGTCCTTTTGAAGTAATGTTTGGAGTAAAAATAAAAAAGAAGACTTAAGGGTTGCTGAAGTTGTAGCGGAGGAGTTTCTGGAAATTTTCAACGAAGAACGTGACAACATACGAAAGAAAGCCCGAGAAGACATCGTCAAAATTCAAAAAGAAAACTCTAAAACCTTTAATCGGAAGAGAAAACCCGCCAAGATTTACTATATAGGCGATCTTGTTGCTAACCTTATAAAAATTAATAATAAATTTGTTGGTCCTTATAGAGTAACGAATGTTGACTTCAATGATCGCTATGATGTGGAGAAAGTTGGAGAGTCTGACTTCTTTTGTACTACCTACCTTTAACTTTTAAATGACCAATGCAATTGGAATTATTTAAGTAATAAATAGTTTATAGCGTTTAAGAGTGTGTTTTAATCTCTACATACATTTAGCTGTTCTAATCGAACCAAGACATTTATTATAAGGCTATCACTTTGAACCGATCTCAGGGTCTTTATGTTTTCAAAACGATCAAATACGCGTCTTAAAAACACCTATAAGATAATTTACACTGTTACGGTAGGAATAGTGGCCAAATTCCCATGTTGATCATTCATTTTAGGGATTACACTAAGACTTCAAACGTTAACCAAACCAAATGAAGCTCTCAATGACTTCTAATTTTTTTCGTGGGGGCTAATGCCCCCATTTATTATGCTTAATACAAGCTTAAAAACTAAGACTTAAACTAATACTAGGGCTTAAAGCTAAGGATGGTGAAGGAGATCGAATTTGAGGGAAAGTGTGCTGCGATTAAAATCGAAAACGGAAAGGTTGGAGTTTACCTTACGCAGCATACGGGAGATTGGTTCGTTAGAGCCATATGTGGTGCGGTGGATAGGTAGATAAAAGAGACGGGTTAGTGTTAAAGAAAATGGAGTTGCAAAGAGGCATGCAATCGACGGAGCCTGAGAGGAGTCGGTGAATGAACAAAATGTCTGCTGCATCCCTTCGTTCCTCAAGGGTATTCAGGTTAATGAGTTTTAGACGGTCTCGGTAGGGAGGTAAGATGAGAGGATCGTTCCAAGGTAGACCTCGAAGAGCAAATCGACGAAAAGGATCCTCTCAATACGAGATATATGAACTCGTTGAAAGGGACACCACGCTTGGCTAGCGTACTCGAGAAGGGGGCGAACGTAAGTGATGTATAGTGATCTGGTCACGTACGGGTTGCAGAATTCTTTGACCATCTTTTAACGAAGCCGAGTGATGAGTTTGCTTTAGAAATTATCTCATCAATATGTGAGCGGAAATTAAGCTGCCTGTCGCATAATATGCCAAGGCCGCGGATAGATTCAACAAGGGGTATAGGTTGGCCGTCGAGATGGTAAATTCGTTGAGGAGACTTCTTGCACTTACGTGAGAAAGTAATCGATTGACATTTGGAGACATTGAGTTCTAAGCAGTTCTTGATGCACCAGGTGGAAAAACTATTTAGATCTATTTGAAGGAGGGTGGAGTCTTGTTGTGAGGAAATGGGTTTAAAAAATTTGGTATCGTCAGCATAGAGAGAAAGTGTTGAGTGTTGAATGAGCCTTTGAAGGTCGTTAATAGTTAGGATGAAGAGGAGTGGACCTAGGTGACTACCTTGAGGAACACCTGAAGTGGCCAAGAAAGGGGCCGATAGGACAGATCTGAAACGAACATTATAAAAACGATTATCCAGGTAAGAAGATATCCATTTAAGCAAAATGGGTTCAAAGCCCAGGACGGACAATTTGAACAGGATTAGTTTATGAGATATCTTGTCAAAAGCTTTACTGAAATCAGTTGTTATTACGTCAACTTCTTTACCATTTTCTAAGGCTGAGAGAACAGAGGACACGAATTCTACGAGGTTAGTGGTAGTTGATCTACCCTTCAGAAAGCCGTGTTGATTGGGGGAAATAAAAGATTTACACTGAAAGCTGAAGGCTTCATGCAAAATGCTTTCGAGGAGTTTGGGTATATGAGAAAGTTGAGCTATAGGGCGGTAATTAGTGACTTCGCTCTTTAATCCCTTTTTGTGTATAGGTGTTCTGAGAGAGGACTTCCATATCTGTGGAAATTCACCTTGAGAGAGCGATAATCGGAAGAGATTTGCAAGGGGGCGGGAAAGAGTTGAGGAACACTTTTTAAGAAATATGGCCATCTGGGCCGGGTAAGTATTCATCGTTAAGTTGTTGTAATTTGTTTTCTATTATTGTATGATCAAAGCTATGAGAAATAGTAGGGCCAATTGGGAAGTTAAATAGGTATTTGAAATAAGAGGGATCCGGTACGAAGGAATTATCGGCAAAAGATTGCTTAAAAAAAGTAGCAAAAAAGTTAGCTATGGTATGCGGATCAGTTGATGATATATTTTCGTATGAGAGGGATGGAGGAAAACCGTCGGATTTTTTTTTTGTAATTAACGAATTGATAGAAAGACTTGGGATCATTTATAAGCCTTGATTGCGCACTATCAATGTATCGTTGATAGAGAAACTTATAGAGCTGGGCGAATTGAAGGTATGACCCGAGATAGTTTGAATAGTCAACAAAAGAGTTGGACCGGAGGAAAACTGTCCATAATTTGTTTCTTTTGTTACGTAAAGAGCGAAGTTTACGATTATACCACGGGGGGCTCGTAGAAGAGGTCCTATTACGCGAAAAGGGGACATAGAGAGAAATAGAATTAAGTAATTCTCTGTAGAAAATAGAGAGAGCACTTTTTAGGGGCATATTGGCGAAATCAAAAGAACACTTACTAAGATATGCGTTGATTTTGCGGAAATTCGCTTTATGAAAGTCGTAAGAAGTGGTAGCTGCAGATGGGGTGGGGCGGAAAGTAGAGTGGTGGAAAAGAGAAAGAAGAAGTGGTGGGTGAAATTTATCAATGGTCGATAGTGAAAGGGGACAGAGCGACACAGAGGAGTTTATGGGGTCAGTGGTGAAAATGAGGTCTAATTGCCTTCCCATATAGTTGGAGACTCCACTAACTTGGCATAAGCTAGAGTCTGTGAGCTCATCCAAGAAGAGACATTCTTTACTCGAGATAGGGTAAGCGATAAAAAAAGATTTATCATCTGATTGAGTCCAGTGCAGCTGAGGTAGATTGAAATCGCCAAATACGATGATATCATCGAGAGGATCAGATAAGTTAATTATTTGATCAATTGCATCGATAGCGAGTTGGTAGCATTCGATTGGTTGGGCCGGTAGGATGTAAAAACACATAATGTACAGGGACCTGCAGGGGAGTGTTATCTTTATTGAAACATAGTCAAGTTTAGAGGAAGTAGAAACAGCGATTGGTGAAGAGTTTAGGTCATTGCGGACGGCCAGTAGGACACCTCGACACGGAGCATCATCATTTGGGCGGGTAAGATCGTCGTCTCGGAAAACATTGAAACTAGGGGGGAATAATTCCTGATTCTTTATATCGAGAATTAGATTAGTTTCGGTCAGAGCGTAGACCTCAAATGGGAGAGCGTGAGATTGGCGCAAGACGGCACGGGTCTTAGATCGCAGTCCTCTTACGTTTCGATAGTAAAAGGTAAGAGGAAGGTTATTACGAGAGGGCGTAGGAGTGGATGGTCGAAACACTGGCAATGGTAGCACGTTAGGGACGAAAAAATTTGTCGTTGTCAGCTCTGCTTCGTTGGAGGTGTGAGATCCTTTTTGAGTGCACATAGTTACCGAAAGCAGCAAGGTCTGAGACTTTTTGCGGAGACATATTAAAAATCTCGTGGAACTTGATGTATAAGTTCCTCAGACTTGTAAGGTCAGTAGGGAGACCTTCCTGCTGTATTGAGACCATGACGCTTGTTTTAGTTTTCCCCTCATAACAAACTGAGTCTGATTTGTCATGCAGATATGCTAGAAGGAGACGTATATTCTCGTACGTCTAGAAAATACTTTACTAATCATTAAAAAAAATACAAAAATAAAAATATAGCATCGCATGTATTTTGTAGCTTCAAATATCGTTATTCCTTGTTTACTTGCTTTAGGTACAAAAACCTCACTTGCCTCTATGCGATGGAGATACAGTCCAGTTTAAACCTATGCCTGCCACCCTTTGGCTATAAGTCACTATTTTATTTCAAACCAATATAAATTTTTTAAAACATGTTCTAACGCAAAATCAGTTTAATGCATTTTATTATTGGTCAGTACGTTACTGTTATACACAATTATTTTTTTATGTTTCGATAATGTTTACCTATTACATAAAATATTTAAAAAGAACATAAACTGTTACGTAGTGACTCTAAGGCACTACAACGATGTTGAATACTGTACATTGTTTACGAGTATACATGTCAGAACAGGATCTCTTGCAAAATATTATAGAATATTTGCTGCATTTTGATGCGAACATTTTAGTAGTGTCATTTTTTACGTGAACCAGTTTGGATGTGATTTTGGAGGCAAATAAAACTTTAGACGTATATAAGAAACGCTATGGAAGTGGACGATGACGGCAGTGTACTAGATGACACTGAAATCTCAGAGAGTTTTGGAGACTGCATTTGACTCAGAGGATGAAATAACAAGCAACGAATCTACTGAAGCAAGTGAAGCAATACTGCTGAATTGTTCATTGGACAAGACGGAACCACCAAATTTGCAAGCTCTTAACATCATCCGAGGCAAAATAAATGAAGTTGTATTACCCCCTGGAAAACACATTGACCATCCTGTGGATGCATTTACGCTATTTTTTACTGACGAAGTAGTAGAACTTATTGTGGAACATATTAACTCAGACGGAATCAGCACAGTGGTCAACAACTGGAAGATGACTGATATGATGGAAATTCGAGCATTCATAGGACTACTGATCGACGCTAGATTACGCAGACAAGGTGGTACGTCCTGCGAAGAATTTTGGGATCCTTTATTTGGGAGTCCAATTTATCGGGCTTGTATGTCGAAAAATAGATTCGTTGCACTATTGCGTCATTTGTATTTTGATGACATATGCACACGATCAACTCGCAGAGCGCAAGATCAATTCATGCCAATTAGAGATAGTTGGAATATTATCAACAGAGAATTGCGGAAACATCACATGCCAGGTAGTAACTTGACAATAGATAAACAACTAGTGCCCTTCAGAGGTATGGTATCATTTCGTCAATATATGCCTTCTAAATACATGCCGGATAAATTTGGAATGAAAAATTGGTGGATTAGTGATTCCTGCACCAGTTATCCGCTATATGGCATTCCATAATTCGGAAAAGAAGAGATGAGCTACGCAATCAATCTTTCTTCTCAAGCTGTTCAGATGCTATGTGAACCTCTTGCAAGGATAAACAGGAACGTGATGTTCGGCAATTATTTTACTAGTTTGAGCTAGTAAAGGGTTTTCCAATAGGGACTTGACAAATTTGAATTGAATTTGTGAACGCACTCATTCACTAAACATCAAACACTACCGAAGTTCGGAGTTGGTGATTGCAACTTTAAGAGTGTTAACCCCAATTTTCGGTCGTAATTCTGGCAATAGTAGACAGGCAATAACAAGATTAGTGCAGAAATTTGAGTCTACATATTCGTTGTGTGATGTTGCCGCGTCAGTGAGACAACGGGTTGGTCGAAGTGTCGAAAATATCGCTGCCGTTCAGGCGTCAGTAGCAAACGATCCAAATTAGTCAATTCCACGGCGTTCTCAAGAATTGGGCATAGCTCAGACCACATTATGGCGTATTTTGCGTAAGGATCTTGGTTCACACTCTTACAAGATCAAGCTGACTCAAGAATTGAAGCCGATGGACCATTTGAAGCGACGTACGTTCTCCGATTGGGTTCTGGAGAAGATGCGCCAAGATGATGAATTTCATCGCAAAATCATCTTCAGTGGCGAAGCTCATTTTTGGCTGAATGGGTTTGTCAATAAGCAAAATATGCGTTATTGGTCGGGTGAAAATCCACATGTGCTTCATGAATCACCACTTCATCCACAAAAAATAACTGTCATTGGGCCATATTTTTTCGTCGACGATAACGATCGTCACGTTACTATGAATGGTCAGCGTTATCGCGCCATGATCACCGATTATAATAAAGTTTTTGAAATATCTCAAATGGTTTGCGTTTTATTTAAAAAAAAAGTTGTCAAGTCCTTATTGGAAAACCCTATATAAACATTGTTATCGAAGGAACTAACATGTGTCGACACATTGCGAAAAAATAAAACATGCATTCCAGCATTCCTCATAGAGTAAGGGAGGTTGAAAGCTACGTATTTGGCTTTCCTCGAAATATGACAGTTACGTACCCAAGAAAAACAGAGAAGTTATACTTCACTCAACGATGCATCATTCCAATCCAATAAATGTCCAAAATAAAAAAAATTCGAAATAAATTTGTACTATAACCGTACAAAGAGGGGAGTAGGCGCGCTGGATCAAATGTGTCACTGTTAGGCGAAAAACGAGTAGATCGTCTCAAACACAATTTTATAATATCAGCAACGAGGTATTGGGAAACACATCAAAAAACCTAACTCCAATTGTATCAGCCGTACAATCAAATAAGAGACGACGCTGTTACTGGTGCCCTTATGAAAAAGGACGATGTTCTAAGCAATGCTAACAAGCATTCACATAAAACTGTAGTTTGTCTAACATATAAAAATAAATAGTTAAATAGCAATCGCTAAATAATTTGTATTGAATTTCCTTTTTCTTTCAATAAAATAAATGAATTCTCTACGTATTTTGTATTGGTGTCTCCAATTCACACCCTGGCAGTTTAAGTTAGTCAAATGACATGGCAATAATAGGGTTAAGACAGAGTTCATATACTTCAGCCAGCCGTTTCCTAATGATTCCCGAGAAATTGCCTGAAGATATGTGGCACGCATAGACACCAAGTGACACACGCTATTCTCCTTTCGTCACAAGATGCCATATCATTTTTTTAAGAGAGTGTATCCGTGGCTTTTTAGCCTGTTTTAACTCAATTTTAGACTGTGCAGTCAGAAAATAAAGTTTTCGGGTCACAAAGTCTAATGATCGCAGCAGATTCCTTGGGTAATTGAGAGACAACGAAAGCTTTTTGCAATGAAACAGCCTTAAAAAGAAATATTACAAAACAAGAAATGTAAAAAACAGCGTACCGCAGTATAGATGGAAAGCGCAATTCTTTTGTCAACAGAAGGAATAAACACAGATATCCTTAGTTTTCAAGTTATCTAATTCTTATTCGTATTTCGAATGGTATACGATTCTGCAAGTGTATATCCCCACTTCTTCCTTTTTACAGCTTCGCTCACTTTGTCTCAATAAATACACAACTAATCCTGTGCTTTTCAGTTCCACGTCCATATTTTAGTCCGTCAGTTAGATTAGGTGAGTCGCTCTTTCCTATTCTAAAAGAATTTGTATTGTTAAACATATTTGTGGTCTCCTTCATTATTCTTTACGTGCACTATAGACTGCATGGATTTATATAAAAACAATTTCCATCACCATTTAATAAAAAATATTTTTTTTATTTATATATTCTTAAATTTAATTTACTTGTCGCTTTCGCAAAAATGGGAAAACAATTGAAAAACCCAATACAAGTGGTCTATGTTGGACTTAACCCAGGTTGTCCAGATTTCGCAATGTTCTCTCAGGCATAATAGGAGCGTTCAACCGCCAACACAATCCGCTGCCCATCAAAATACAACAACTAGGTACACAACATGCCTCTAAAAAAAAATTAACACAGCTCGAACATTGAATAACTGAGTGTTCATATTCGTAATATGACTTGCAGCGCAATGCAAATAAATTTAATAAACGAAGCAGAACACGTGTTTCACAAACTGCATATTTATACTGGGCTAACAAACCGAGCCGCTTTAAAAATTCCCTCCCCCAAATAATTGTAAGCTGGTTTGTTTGAATCCATCCAGCGTGTGTAAATAAAAAAATTAAGGACATGGCTTGCTTGTTGAAAATTCCATTGTATGGGGGCAACGTGCCTTCGGAATATCGTTTTTGAAAATCCTATTTATGATTTTAGACATTTTCATTTGAGGACGATTATATATTGTAGAAGGACATGTTGGTTCGAAACCTGCACTCAAAGACTGCAGCTTTAAATCGTGCCTCTTGACTATGAGACTCAAATTAATGTTCAAACAGATAATAGGCATGAAAAAATTCCAACAGAATCAGCCTAATAACTTAACTTGCCGGGAAAAATTTACAACAACATTTAGAGGCTTATAAACGTATTTCAAAAAAGCAACCAGGCGTATGCCTTGAACAATTATGGGAATACAATATTTGACATTTTATCCAACCTATTGGGGGCCCGGAAGCAAAACTCTTGCTGGATGAAACTCCAGATCGGGGCAATATATCAACTTTTACCAAGAGGCGAAAGCCAAAGTCACAGTCAGTAGGCCTAGTTAAGTTGAAAACTCAAAGGTGTCGAATAATGAAAGTTATGTAACTGCAGACCAAATAATGAGATTAGCGATCGAGATCAAAATTTAAGACACTCATAAGAGTCCCACCTTGAAAAGGAACAGCAAGCTGGTAAACGTTGTAGGTTTACGTTTACAGAGGCTTAATATTCAAGATCTTGATACCGAATTGGACTGGAATGCTAACAACAAAGTTGACACCAGTATTGCAACAATTTAAGATCCAAATAAATATGTACGTTGTCCGAATGGCGAAGATTCATTTCTTAAGCCCAGCGATTGAAACGTTTTTTAAGAAAGAACCAAGCGCATCTCCAACCATCGAGGATGGTGAACGAAATACGGCAATCTCATCAAATTGGTTTGAATCAGAAATTATTCCAATTTTTTATGTGGAGACCGTTGAAAAACACAGCAATTTTCCCGGTTAACAATTGATTTAATTTTACGTTTGAAAAGTTGATCGGTTTCTATCTGGCCTTCTAATAAAACCGTACTAGGCCCCTAAACAGTTTATTTTATTATCAAGGTCCAAAAAGTTTAGTTCGTTCTACAATTTATAAATTAAAAACAACAATGCTTGCATGCCATCTTGTGCGATATGTCTTGACTTACTCTGACTCATTCCAAGGATTCTGAGTTAACCCGGAGCCCACTTTTGTTAAAAACCGCAAAATTAGTAAGGTATGTAAAGGAACACAGAACTGAAACCAAACCATGGACAAAATAACGAGGAGTAATTTTGTTATGGTGCAAGGAGTCGGATTCCCAGTATCGGCATATGTCAGGGGTGAACACGATTCAAAAGGGCATAAAAAAGAAGGTGAACGATCCTATGTTGGATCGCTGAAAATCACATCAGCGTTAATACTTGAGCTGGCAACGAGATGCTGAAAATCCCTCGTATCAAAATTGGATGTGTTCGATGTCGAATCCGAAGAAGGGTGTATGTCTTACTATGTTTTAGATACTTTTAACGAAGACATCAGCAGGTAACTGTACAGACAGGAAGGGATAAGAGGTGTCATAGACAAGTCGACTGCCAAAATCATCCGAAGTGCTACTCTACTACCTTCTATCTTTCCTACTCTTCTATCTTTCCTTCACTTCTCTTTTTTCTTTTATTACTTTCTTTCATATACTCTTTCTTTATTACTATTTTATCTTCCTATATCTAAATGTTCATTTTCTTTAATAATTTGTAAAGGCATGTCATCGTTAATTGTTTCTTTAGTGATCTCAATTTTAGTGCATTACTATGTTTTTCTGTGTTCTCTTCGTTTCACTCTTCTGCCTCGCAGACAATGCACAGCCTAAGTGACACGGGTGGGAGCTGCGAATGTCCACTGGTGCGACACTTTGAAAAGTCGAAGATGTTGCTAAACATTTTGAGAGCAAGTAACTTGGGGATCAGTGTTTGCCATTTCAATGTGCAAAGCATTGTCAACAAAATAGACGAAGTGCGCTCTTTGTTTGAGAGTGGTTCTATGGACATTATTTGTATTACAGAAACTTGGTTAAATCCGGATATGGAGACACACCTTTTTAAAGTATACGGATATAAAATGTACCGCGCTGATCGACTGAATGGGCCTTGTGGGGGTGTCGCAGTGTATGTGAAGAATAATTTGCAGCACAAAGTAGTGAGGCAATCCACAATTTTGGACGATACAGAATACATTTTCATTGAAATAGTAGTTGAAAATACAAA
Source organism: Volucella bombylans (assembly GCA_949129095.1). Taxonomy (NCBI): domain Eukaryota; kingdom Metazoa; phylum Arthropoda; class Insecta; order Diptera; family Syrphidae; genus Volucella; species Volucella bombylans. Next base: position 389,510,069 of record OX422140.1, read on the forward strand.
ATGCCTTATTGGTGGCCTATATTTGGCACCTAAGGTATCATGTTATAAAAAAGTAAGGAATCATCTTGAAGACTTAGGACCCCTGTATACTAAAGTTGTAGTATGTGGAGACTTTAATCTCGATATTCTAAGAGACAAAAATAAACAATTTGTAGACACAGTCAATTCACTGGGATTTCATTTTGCTAATGATGCCCACCCCACTCATTTTCAACCTGACAAAGTGCCGTCGCTGATAGATGTCTTTCTTGTTTCCGAAACTGACTTGGTATTACATTATGATCAAATTTCTTCACCAGGATTCTCATACCATGACATGATTATTCTTTTCTTAAATATTGTTCCTCCTAGTTCAAATGATGTCCTTGTACAATTTCGTCAGTATTCGTCCATTGATGTTCGTACATTGTTCAATGATTGTGACAACCTGAATTGGTCGCCTATTTACTGCACATCTGACGTAAATATGCAATTTTCTGGACTCAAAAACAACCTTGACTATCTTTTTGACAAACATGTACCCCTTGTAAATAGGAGAATACAGAAACCTAGCATTCCTTGGTTCACTCAACAGGTTGTATACCTTATTAATAAAAGAAATTTGTTATACTTTAGATGGCGCAGATACCAATGTCCATATATATTTAATGAATTCCGACAAGTGCGAAACGCTGTTACCTGCCTAATTCGTAAAAATAAAAGTAAGTACTACCAAGCTAAGTTTAACTCCAATAAGTCAAGTTCAGGGTTTTGGAAATCCATTCGACAGCTTGGCATTAAGAAAAGTGAATCTGGGTGTAGCAATATTGACCTAAATGAACTTAATAGAAAATTTACCAACAGTGCACCCTCAACTAATACGCAGATTGACTTTTCCTTTTTTGATGGGCTCCAACCAGAGCTGGAAGCACTGCAACCTTTTTCCTTTCAATGTGTTGATGAGACGACCGTAGGTAATGCTATTCTCTCTGTCAAATCGAATGCCGTAGGCTTGGATGATATTCACCCGAAATTTATTAAAATCTTGTTGCCAGTTCTCTCCAAACACATTAAAAACTTGTTTAATACAATCATAATGACAGGAATTATTCCTGATGAGTGGAAGCAAGCAAAAATCATACCTGTTCCAAAATCACGATCGCAAAATAATTCAGAGTATAGGCCAATAGCTATATTACCTTTCCTTTGTAAGGTGTTTTAGAAAATTGTAAGCAATCAAATGAAAATTTTCCTTGAACTAAATAACCTACTAACCCAACATCAATCTGGTTTTAGAGCAAAGCATAACTGCACAACTGCGTTATTAAAAGTAACTGACGACATCCGTTCTGCCATTGACAGAGACATGATGTCACTTCTAGTTTTACTTGACTTCTCAAAAGCATTTGATTCCGTAAACCATGACATTCTTTTATACAAATTAAAGAATCAATTTGCTTTTGAGGATAAAGCGTGTCAACTTGTAGCATCATACCTCAGTAATCGCAACCAAGCTGTATTTCATTGTGATCGAATATCATCGAGCTTGCCGGTATCATCTGGGGTGCCTCAAGGATCTGTCCTTGGCCCTCTTTTGTTCACGATGTTCATAAATGATTTATATAAAAGGATACTCTACTGCGATTATCATATCTATGCGGATGATGTGCAGTTATACAAAAAAATACCCACATCTGCAGTGTCTTCTAGTGTCGAAAACCTTAACGCAGACCTCGACTCCATATTTGTTTGGTCACAAAAAAACTGCCTTAGCCTTAATCCTTCAAAGACTAAGTCACTGCTGATTGGTAGTAACAATCAGGAGACTGTGATTTTGCCTCTTGTTATTAATAATAATGTCATTGAGTCTGTTACTAAAATTAAAAATTTGGGAATTTATTTTAACAATCAACTTAACTGGACCGATCACATAAATTCCGTTGTCTCAAAAATATATAGCGTTCTAAGGGGATTGAGCCCTACAAACCGGTACCTGCCTGTTAAAGTTAAAATGAAACTTATTAAGTCGTTCGTCCTGCCCATTATACTGTACGGATGCGAAATCTTCGCATGCTTAGATTCTTCGTCCTTGAGAAAGCTAAATGTCGCATTTAACAGCTGTGCTAGATATATATTTAATTTGAGAAGGTATGATCACATATCCACCTTTACTAAACAAATAGCTGGGTGTTCACTGAATACAATTCTAAAATATCGAACTGTCCTTGCACTGCATAGAATTATTTACTCTGGTATACCGAATTACTTGTTCACAAAAATCAAGTTTGTGCACTCTCAGAGAACCCTTAATTTAATACCTCCTAGGTATAAATTTATAAATAGCAGTCGTCAATTTTTCGTTCATGCTGTGCGCCACTGGAACAGTCTCCCAACAAACATCAAAAGAGTGAACACAGAGAATCGTTTCAAAAAAGACCTATTAAATTACTACACAAGTCGCAATTAATGATACATATGCCTATTAAAATTAGCTTCTATTACTTAAAACTATATTCATTTATCCTCATCTTTCATCTTTCCTCTTTCTTTTTCTATTTTCTATTTCTTTTTTCATTTTCTTTCATATTCTATTTATTCTTTTTGTTATTAGGATTAAGATAATTATTGTAAATGAGTGTGTAATATTTTAACTGCGCAATGCAATAAGTTGTTTAAATTTAAATATGCGCAGAGATGCTTAATAAATACAAATACAAATACAAATACAAATACCATCAGCGTTGGATCATGTGTTGGGCTCAGGTAAATGTCAATCATTGAGAGAAGCACTTGAAAAGGTGAAGAAAGCGGCTTCTAATAACCAGAATACTTCTAGGAAATCTTCACCGGCTGACAAACTCCTGCTTAAAATCAGAAGTGAACTGCGAGCAGATGTAATCATCATCAGCGAACAATACCTGAAAAAGACGGAGCTAAATTGGAAATTAAAAAAAAAACAATGAAATTCCCCAACAAACGCCAAGACACTCCAAGCGATGGTCTCGCTGTAAAAAACATCTATCTTATGTCAAACAAAAGGGTTGACGAGCTCCGGAAAAACTGGATGACTTGGAGGACTTCAAGGCTGAAATCGAAGGAAGTTCCTGGTCGCCGGAGACTTAAATACCACAGCCCAGGTGTGGGGGATACCAACCACAAACTCACAAGCAAAGCAAATACTCGAAATGGCTGCGAAACGCGTCAACCACGTTTAGGAGACCTGGATACGAAGGAACCATATGAGGGGACCAACGAGTTACAAATTGGAATTCAACATAAGCTCCGAGATGGAACATTTGTTTATCTGTTTGGCTGTCTATCTGTTACCAACATGGACAGGGCCCCAGCATGCTGGTGAACAGAGAAGATAGCCGTGCTTCGGAGAACATGCCTACAGTTGAGACGCATAGGGGAAGGAGAAGACATGCTGAGCCAATGGAAGATATTCCATTGAAATTCAGAATCAAAAGATCTGAGCTCAATAGGGCCATCAATATGACCAAAAAAAACCCCACCACGACTCTGGCCCAACGACAGGAAATTTTAGCTTTCAGCGAAGAAGAATTGAGTGTAGCAGCCCTACAGAACCTAAACCCCAGACCGGACAGACTACCGACCGAATTGATGAAAGCGATTGTGCAAACATGTGAACATTTAGTACTGAACATATGCTGCTTTAAAGAAGGGGTCATTTTCAGGAGTTGGAAGACGTAACGCTTGGTGTTGATCAACAAAGACAAAGGAGATCCCCATCCCCATCTGCGTACAGACGATTTTGCATGCTGAGTGACCTCTTCATGAAACAGCATGGTTGCCCAAATCGCTCATCGAGACAACCACTACTCAAAGAAGATTGTACTACTGGCGATCTGAATATGCGAAATGGAAGAGTGATATACTGAGTGCGCATGAACATACTTTCAGTATTCTATATCTTGCGGATACTGAAGAATAACCTCAAAGACCGGGAGTTGATCTATGATACCACGGAAGGGCGTCGAAGAAAGGAAATCACTTCTGGGGTACTCGTATCACAGGGATCGATCCTGAGACCTGACCTCTGGGATACTTCGCATGGCGGTGCCTAAAGATACCTTCCTGGTAGGGTACGCAGATGATATCCCGAATAAAGCGCGGATACCGCGTAAATAAAGCTGAACCAGATTTCGAGATGGGTGAACTCATAGATGGTTAAACAAGGTCTTAGCCAAGCTACAGAAAAATCGAGATAGTTATTATGACCAAGAAGAAGAACCCAACCATAGTTAACTTCCAAATGGCCCTGAAGTTATAACAATCAAGGAATCAGTGAATAACTTGGGTCTGACTATCAATACGAAACTCACCTTCTGGAAACAGATAAAGTTCGTATCGGAACGAGCGCCGTAGGTCGCAATGTTACTCAGCAGAATAATGGCAAACGTAGGGGGTCCTACGACCAGCGAACGAAGGCTACTAATGTCAATTAAACATTCCATTCTTCTGTATGGCATTTACGGGTGGCCGTGGTGTAGTGCTACTAGCAATCGCTTCTCACTCAGAGGGTTAAGGTTCGAATCCTGCCCATCACAAGTCTTTCAAGTTTTTCATTTGTGTAATTGGAACTCAGACAGAAAAATTCTGCGGGTGAAGGCATAACACTGACACGTAGATTTGGCTGTTGTAGAGTTTCAAGCACAAAAAACAAGTGTACCTTCGAATCACTCTGAGTGAAGAAAAAACTCTCCGTCCTATTCGGACTCCCACCCCTGGAGAGCAAATATCGAAACATGGTTGAAAACATGCTGACAACCGATAAGACCTGGAGCCAAATTTGTTTCATCATAGAAGCCACACTTAGGACAAAAAAGAGAGCAAGATGAAAATATACCTTCAACAGGCTGATGAAAGCCTCATCGGCAAGATAAAATGAACTCGCCCAAGAAGATAAATGTGAAAAAGCCGGTCCCAAAAGGGGAAATAAAACGACACCAATCTGAAGTAATGCGATAGCATTCAGAACTCTGCCGAATCTCGTTACGAAAGCATTTTTCAAAGATCTTATTTCCTTATTTTCTCATCACAGTCAATTGTTTTCGTCCTTAGCTGACAATATCCCAGGCTCACAACCATATCCCGAAGTCTGCTGTTCTTGTACCTGAGCATATTCGCTATTATCTATTGACATAGTTTAAACAAACGGAAACAGCACTTGAGCTTCCACAAGGCTTCAGAAAGGCAACCTTCAATATTCGACTAACTTAAACTTAATCTTTTTAGTACGGCGTTTACTGTCTATCCGGGGATACTTAGCTGATCTTGCGGTGGGTTTTTATATTCAAACAATTTACCTCTGTTTATTAGGTGATTGGCATTCCAGAAACCAATAAACCACTGGCTGATGCGATATAAGGATTTCGCTGCTGATGACGTAAGCATTAGCTCTCCGACTACGACGAAGGGTAATATCCCACCATTCGGTGTTGTTTCTTCTGGCTTTTAAAGTATAGGGAGAATCTCCATCGACATCCTGCATAACAACGATTTTGCCAAGGATAACAAAACTAGGCACAGAATGTCTCAGCACCAATTGCGTCTATGCTACGATGTTCGCTTAGTAGTCCATCTCCCTTTTTTTTTCTCTGC
>OX422140.1:389515872-389628895 GCA_949129095.1 Volucella bombylans
AAAAATGACGTCAACTGTTCAACTAAAGACAGCAAAGGAAACTTCCGACTATTATCCGGTATATCTCTTCAGCTTTCCATGTATCTGCGAGTATTTTACCATCCTTTTTGGCTACCCTCGCTTAGCCAAGCTGTCAAAACTTTCTTCTATTGCATGGCAAAAAATACTCGACAGCATTTTTTATTTTTTTTATTTTGTAATTCCCTGCCGTGTGATAACCTATCAGTTCCACAAACCATCAGCTACCGACTACCGACGAACGTCGTCATCAGTGTCAGAACAGTGCAGCAATTTGCACGCTAATCCCTTGCCTGTCGAGCGAGGGCAACACTGTGCCTGCACTTTACAGTCTTCTAAGGATAGCTGCCGTTTTTATCCTTTATGCCCGCCTGCGCCTGTCTCCAATGTCCTGAATTCTGATGAACTCCCTAAAGTAGTTCAGTGCGGTTGATGGGTGGGTGGGTGGGTCGGTCGATAGTGTGGCTGTGCTCACAAGTTGCAGAAGTGCAAACGCACCATCAATCATATTGCAACGTATCGCAGAAAGTCCTTAAAAATGCTACGCGAAATAACAGCTCGCGGAAGGGAGGGTTAAGATGGATACACAGATATATCCTCCGCACACAAGAGTAAAGGTCCAGATAATATTGTTTTAAGCTTCATCCGAGTTCTTATGTTGGTACTGCTGGAATGTAGCCGCTGAATATAAATTCATTATTTTCTTCCATAAAGTCATCAATCTCACAGATACGAATACACAAGAAATGAGTTACGTATCCACAATAGTCGTACTACATTCAGCAACGGCAACAGTAACAGCAATAGCAACACACTTTGCAATCTCTTCTGTGTTGATTTGTTAGCTTATCTGATCCGCTTACTATGTGAGGCAACACAATATTGTGTCTCAAAGGTAAGCCGTAAATGATGGCTGAAGATTTCCCAGAGCCAGAACTCCCTGCGCATGCAACAAAAGGAACACATAGGTACTCGTACACTGTATAACAGTTGGAAGCCATATACAATGGCTTGTATCGCGAACGGGTTGGTGGGTTGACGTTACCGGATGGGGGCATGTGTCAGATGGAGGGTACCAGAGTGTTTTAAACAGGAAAAATGATTAATGACGGCGAAAAAAATTATAGCGACCTTCAGTCACTTTTCAATTTGGATGCTGCTTATTGAAGAGAGCAATGTGAAGGCGCACACGAATGGTTTATTCATGTGAATGAAGAAGAAGAGAATAAAATTCCTTTTGAGCTAATTTGCTGAAAAGAAGACTAGAGATGAACCCACAGAGAGGGTATTAGGCAGTCGGTACTCCGTGTGCGGTGCCTGTCAGTAGCAAGTCACCTGGAAATTAAAAAAGGAGCAAAACAACAATCAAAAATCCATTCAGGAGTCGTTCAGTTAATTGAAGCATACTTGAGTAGGGAATACATTATTCCGGGGAGAGCTTTGATGTGTTTGGTTAATTAATTATATCGCGAGAAAAGCGACTTGTTATTTACCGAACTGGAATCTGGAAAATCATAATTCACCGAATCGGTTTTAGGGTTTTTTATTCGTCAGATGAGTCTATCGGTTTGTTGGCTTTACCTTATGACTGCAAAACGTTGGTAGCTATATGCGAATTTTACTTTGAAATTCTTTAGTTTTACTTTTCTAGTGCGAATACTTGTACGAGTATACATATGTTGCCTCACATCACGGCGAGCAAAGTTCTGGTCTTACCGTAAATATCTTCCGATCACGGCACCGAATATTGTTACGATTTGACCAATTACAAGCGGCCGATCATAGGTTTTGTTGGCGGCAGGACCACCGGTAGTCGCTACCATGTGAGTTAGGATCTCCCCAGATCTCGGTCCGGGCCTGACAATCTGGCAAAAGCAAGATAGTTGCACTTGATATAAGGCATTTGACAGAGTTTGGCATCAGGATTTTTGTCGAAAATTCGTGTATTTGGGATCGATGACTCCCTTCTTCAATGGATTAGAAACTATCTTTCGGAACGTTCAATTCAAGTTGTCTTAGACGGTTTCAAGTCTGATGTTCACAAAATAAATGCTGGTGTGCCCCAGGGCTCTGTTCTCTCTCCGATACTCTTTTTAATTTTCACTAATGATCCCTTGTCTGCTACTTCTAATCCAATATATTCCTTTGCTGATGACAGTACTCTCTGCTTTTCATATTCATTCCCGGACTCACGGCCCTGCTCTTCTGCTGTAGAACGAGAACGAGAGCGTATGCTAAGGTCATTAAATTACAATATCAACAGCATAACCAATTGGGGAACTGCCAACAGAGTGGAATTTAATGCTTCCACACACAGTATGTGTGTCAATGATACCTTACGTTGGAATGACCACATATTCGATGTCGCCAAAAATGCTGCGAAATGTCTAGGTTTCCTCAAGCGATGTCCGCCCACTCAAACTTTCAACCATGACACCGGTCTGGCTATGAATTCTCATCAGTATACCCTCAAACCCATTTTCGGGCGTACTCTAAAATATCGTGATTCGATCCTAGGCCGTACAACTCGCTTATGTAATGCCCTGCCGATCTCTGTATTTCCTGGTCGTTATAACTTGCAAACATTTAAAAACAATGTACATCGGTACCTCTCCTTTCTTCCTCCCTAAATTTCCTTTGGTCGCGCTGTGTACAAACATTTTAAGGGTACACAAATCACTTGAGCGGGTGCTCATTATAAAAAAAAAAGGTAGTCCCCCTTTTGAGAGCGTTGTGGTGGCTGTGATTTAAACACAAATCACGGGAAGAATCTCGACCCAATGTAGAGTTGTAATAAATACTAGAAGCTGTGACTATAAGACCACCAATAAGTTTTAGATCGGCCTCTACCCAAACCAAGGGTGGAACTTGTGCCTCCAACACAAGTTCTGTTTTGGTATCAAAGTGGAATAACGGAGAGCGATGACAAGGCGTATCCTTGCTCCCATGGATATGTGGGCATCTTGTGGACTTAAGTCCACACAACATAAAATCCAACCCTCAATGTAGTGACGTGATCAGCTCTAACCCTCTCTGGTTACAGTTAAATCCTCATCGAATGATATGATATAAAGAAAATATGAAGAACTTTGTTTTACCTTTACCATTTGGATTAGAGGGGTCTTGAAAATATTATCTCTATCGGTCATAATTTAAGCGGTCAACCCGGATGAGGGTAATGTATGGAGAAAATGTTTCTTTACATCAGAAAAACGCGATTTTAACGTTAGCATTGAGCAAATGTTGAATCTATAAACTGCATCCTTACTTTCAGTCTCTATTTGTCAATAATTCTGGAAGTGGAACTAACGAGTAGTTAGCTTTCAAAGATCAATGCGTTTCCATTCGCTCATTCTTCAATTCTTGCGATATGTGCTCTGTTGCATACTGTAGGTTAGCCAGCATAGTAACCGGCAAGTTATTTGAAAATTTGACGCTGTAAGTAGTCTATTGACTTTATTAAGAGTATAAGAGCACGTACTCGACTTATAGTATACGCTGTGCTGAACAAAGTCTTCCTTGTGTTCAGAATGGTTACGACGAGATTGCAGGTACACGGAAGTCAATAGAACATGAAAAAAATCACTCACTGCCAAAGATATATCTACATACATCTCAGATGAAACAACAACGGAGAAATACTGTGAGGAGATTTAACGTTAAACGCCTGCAATTGGAACAAACCGCCAAAGCATCTGCCAATCATGTATCCTTCAAGCTTTCGTCAACATTCCTGTAACCTGCATGGTGATGAAGACCATTTGCATCAATGGAAAGAACCCATCAAAAATTCCATACTTGATATGACAGGCTTTAAGCGACAGATTGCACGAAACTCCTAGTTTGATGATAAGACAGGACAAAGACATGTAGCGAACAACCCTCTTATGAAGGGGTATGACAACTAACTTTGTTATCAGACCGAAGAAATGATTGCAACTTGGGCGACGAAAAACAATATGTTCGCCCACCACCAATATGAAGTAGGGAGAGGTATCTACATTAGCCAAAACGAGGCTATCAGACTCGACGGACTAGCTTCTCAAAGCTTCTGAACTTCTCAAACTATAGAGACATCAGGCTTCTGATAATCTTGTATGAGCGCATGTAACCATTTCCCATACACCGCTGGTCGACTCCCATTTTTGTTTTAGGTTGTCTCAGTTCAAAATTTCACCCAAATTTGACCCTAAAAATGAAATAAGGCAAGGCGATATGTACTCATTTCACATCTTTAATATCTTACTTACTTTCGTAGGTGGCGCTATAGGCGCTGAGCCCCAACCAATAGGTTTTCCAATTAACGCGGTCTCTGTGCGTCTCCTAAGACGAAGTCTTTTTCTACAACGTTGTCCCTGTGGGTTAGAATTGAAGACTCTTCGGGCGAGAGCTGGTGTTCATGTGCCAGCCATCATAGGTGAATAATGTGCATTTTTCTGATCAAGTCAATGCCACTGTACAGCTCGTAGAGTTCTCCGTTAAATCTCGTTCAATACGGCCAGGAATATCTGCATCCATCATTCTAAAGCACCATTGGGTTGATGATGGTGTTTTACTAGTACGTAGAGTCAGTCTCCTTAGTGTTTCTTGACGCGGCCTCATTTTTCATTTGTTACCTTAAGCCGAAGAAACAGTAATTTGAAGGAGACACTCTTCTTTAGATTTCTGATAAAACGTCATCTGATTTAATAACGGAGCAGTATGTAAGTCGTTGACCACCTCAAAGTTCACCACCTCAGCTGCCTGAGATGGCTAAGACAAGTAGAACGGATGAAAGCCTCACCATAGGTGGCACGGACAAGTGCAAGGAAACCTCAACCTTCCATATGGTTAAAGCTCGCTTATATAGGGGATGGTTATTTGCTGAAACACAGGTCTTCATCGGATGCAGCTCTATCTCAGTAAATATTTCAAAATAGCTCCTATTTCCTTTTCTTATGTTCTATATTTTGTATATAAATCTACAGGGCCCCAAACTTCTGTATCCGTCCATTCACGCTTATACAGGTAAACCAATTGTAAATTTTGAAGTGAAACTTTATATCGCTCTTTGGGTAGTATTGCCACAGGAAGTGATTCCGAACTCCGATGAAACCAAAAAGCGACAGGAAGTTGTTCAAAACTCAAATGAAACGAATCGTCAGTGTATTTTTCACCCATTGGATGGCATTAAAAACTTTTGCGATAGTTTGTATTTATAAAAGACACTAATTTAATTTTGGTGGGGGTCAACGCCCCCATTTATTATGCTTAATACAAGCTTAAAAACTAAGACTTAAACTAATACTAGGGCTTAAAGCTAAGGATGGTGAAGGAGATCGAATTTGAGGGAAAGTGTGCTGCGATTAAAATCGAAAACGGAAAGGTTGAAGTTTACCTTACGCAGCATACGGGAGATTGGTTCGTTAGAGCCATATGTGGTGCGGTGGATAGGTAGATAAAAGAGACGGGTGGAACGTAGATTACGAGGGTTAGTGTTAAAGAAAATGGAGTTGCAAAGAGGCATGCAATCGACGGAGCCTGAGAGGAGTCGGTGAATGAACAAAATGTCTGCTGCGTCCCTTCGTTCCTCAAGGGTATTCAGGTTAATGAGTTTGAGACGGTCTCGATAGGGAGGTAAGATTAGAGGATCGTTCCAAGGTAGACCTCGAAGAGCAAATCGAAGAAAACGACGCTGGATCCTCTCAATACGAGATACATGAACTCGTTGAAAGGGACGCCACGCTCGGCTAGCGTACTCGAAAAGGGGGCGAACGTAAGTGATGTATAGTGATTCAGTCACGTACGGGTTGCAGAATTCTTTGGACCATCTTTTAACGAAGCCGAGTGATGAGTTTGCTTTAGAAATTATCTCATCAATATGCGAGCGGAAATTAAGCTGCCTGTCGCATAATATACCAAGGTCGCGGATAGATTCAACAAGGGGTATAGGTTGGCCGTCGAGATGGTAAATTCGTTGAGGAGACTTCTTGCACTTACGTGAGAAAGTAATCGATTGACATTCGGAGACATTGAGTTCTAAGCAGTTCTTGATGCACCAGGTGGAAAAACTATTTAGATCTATTTGTAGGAGGGTGGAGTCTTGTTGTGAGGAAATGGGTTTAAAAAATTTGGTATCGTCAGCATAGAGAGAAAGTGTTGAGTGTTGAATGAGCCTTTGAAGGTCGTTAATAGTTAGGATGAAGAGGAGTGGACCTAGGTGACTACCTTGAGGAACACCTGAAGTGGCCAAGAAAGGGGCCGATAGGACAGATCTGAAACGAACATTATAAAAACGATTATCCAGGTAAGAAGATATCCATTTAAGCAAAATGGGTTCAAAGCCCAGGACGGACAATTTGAACAGGATTAGTTTATGAGATATCTTGTCAAAAGCCTTACTGAAATCAGTTGTTATAACGTCAACTTCCTTACCACTTTCTAAGGCTGAGAGAACAGAGGACACGAATTCTACGAGGTTAGTGGTAGTTGATCTACCCTTCAGAAAGCCGTGTTGATTGGGGGAAATGAAAGATTTACACTGGAAACTTAAGGCTTCATGCAAAATGCTTTCGAGGAGTTTGGGTATATGAGAAAGTTGAGCTATAGGGCGGTAATTAGTGACTTCGCTCTTTAATCCCTTTTTGTGTATATGTGCTCTGAAAGAGGACTTCCATATCTGTGGAAATTCACCTTGAGAGAGCGATAATCGGAAGAGATTTGCAAGGGGGCGGGAAAGAGTTGAGGAACACTTTTTAAGAAATATGGATGGAAGGCCATCTGGGCCGGGTAAGTATACATCGTTAAGTTGTTGTAATTTGTTTTCTATTACTGTATGATCAAAACTTTGAGAAATAGTGGGGCCAATGGGGAAGTTAAGTAGGTAGTTGAAATAAGAGGGATCCGGTACGAAGGAATTATCGACAAAAGATTGCTTAAAGAAAGCATCAAAAAAGTTGGCTATGGTATGCCGATCGGTTGATGATATGTTTTCGTATGAGAGAGATGGAGAGAAACCGTCCGATTTTTTTTTGTAGTTAACGAATTGGTAGAAAGACTTAGGATTATTTATAAGTCTTGATTGCGCACTATCAAGGTATCGCTGATAGAGAAACTTACAGAGATGGGGGAATTAAAGGTATGACCCGAGATAGTTTGAATAGTCAGCAAAAGAGTTGGATCGGAGGAAAACTGTCCATAATTTGTTTCTTTTGTTACGTAAAGACCGAAGTTTACGATTATACTACGGGGGGGGCTAGTAGAAGAGGTCCTATTACGCGAAAATGAGACATAGAGAGAAATAGAATTGAATAATTCTCTGTAGAAAATAGAGAGAGCACTTTCTAGGGGCCTATTGGCGAAATCAAAAGAACACTTACTAAGATATGCGTTAATTTTGCGGAAATTCGCTTTATGAAAGTTGTAAGAAGAGGTGGCTGCAGATGGGGTGGGGGGAAAGGAGAGTGGTGGAAAAGAGAAAGAAGAAGTGGTGGGTGAAAGTTATCAATGGTCGATAGTGAAAGGGGACAGAGCGAGACAGAGGAGTTTATGGGGTCAGTAGTGAAAATGAAGTCTAATTGCCTACCCATATAGTTGGAGACTCCACTAACTTGGCATAAGCTAGAGTCTGTGAGCTCATCCAAGAAGAGACATTCTTTACTCGAGATAGGGTAAGCGACAAAAAAAGATTTATCATCTGATTGAGTCCAGTGCAGCTGAGGTAGATTGAAATCGCCCAATACGATGATATCATCGAGAGGATCAGATAAGTTAATTATTTGATCAATTGCATCGATAGCGAGTTGGTAGCATTCGATTGGTTGGGCCGGTAGGATGTAAAAACACATAATGTACAGGGACCTGCAGGGGAGTGTTATCTTTATTGAAACATAGTCAAGTTTAGAGGAAGTAGAAACAGCGATTGGTGAAGAGTTTAGGTCATTGCGGACGGCCAGTAGGACACCTCGACACGGAGCATCATCATTTGGGCGGGTAAGATCGTCGTCTCGGAAAACATTGAAACTAGGGGGGAATAATTCCTGATTCTTTATATCGAGAATTAGATTAGTTTCGGTCAGAGCGTAGACCTCAAATGGGAGAGCGTGAGATTGGCGCAAGACGGCACGGGTCTTAGATCGCAGTCCTCTTACGTTTCGATAGTAAAAGGTAAGAGGAAGGTTATTACGAGAGGGCGTAGGAGTGGATGGTCGAAACACTGGCAATGGTAGCACGTTAGGGACGAAAAAATTTGTCGTTGTCAGCTCTGCTTCGTTGGAGGTGTGAGATCCTTTTTGAGTGCACATAGTTACCGAAAGCATCAAGATCGTCTGAGACTTTTTGCAGAGACATAATAAAAATCTCGTGGAACTTGAAGTATAAGTTCCTCAGACTTGTAAGGTCAGTAGGGAGACCTTCCTGCTGTATTGAGACCATGACGCTTGTTTTAGTTTTCCCCTCATAACAAACTGAGTCTGATTTGTCATGCAGATATGCTAGAAGGAGACGTATATTCTCGTACGTCTTTTTTTCCTTAAGCCTAAAAAGTGCATAACGACATTCTGTTGAGCCAAAAGTTTGTTGGGTTATTTTAACTGTGGGTGGCAGAAGGGGGTCAAAAATGGGGCAGGTGGACGAAGGTTTTGAAGGTGATGCAGGGGTGATTGAAGGGGCATTAGACACATGTTCAGGTGAGGGATTTATAATATGGGACCTAACGAAATTGGGATATTTAGCTCCGGTTTTAAGGTCAAAATTAGGGAAAGAATTGCTAGTGGGGGCACGTGCAGGTATTTCCGAGGGGTTATTGTGAGCGGTTGGTGCTAATTTGAAAGAAACGCGTTGACGCGGTGGCTTGGGTGGAACGGAGGCTGCAGGCGCAATATAATTAGAGGACCGATGAAGTCGGTTCGGGATGTGAGTGGGAGGGGCGAAATTGGGGAATATATTAGTTTTAAATCTCCAATTAGAGTCAGAATTGGAACGGGAGTTGGAAACGGTTTTCGGTACAGAGTCAGGTTTGCTACGGTTTGGGACGGATTTCGGTATTTTATTAGAGTCCGGTTTGGGATGGGAGTTGGAATCGGAATTAGGTAACTTAGATTTAAGCTTCTTTTTATCCTGTTTCTTGGTAGGTGTTTCGATCCATTTACAGATGCGCATCTTTCCAACGTTGAAATTAGTACCAGCAGGGTTTTTAAATAACCATTCGTATCTAGCAGGGAGGTCGAATTTATAGCTTCGATTACCTTTGTGGTGAGATGGCAGGAACATTTCACATTTGCTGATGATGATGCCGTATTTGTCTGCGAAGAATTTCGTGATCCAAGAAATATCAGCTTTTACGGGGGTGCCTTAGATGAAGAATGTTCTCATATCGGTTTCAATTTTTTCCAGTCTACGCCTCCATTCGGAAGGTGTCCATGTAGTACCAAAATGTTTGATTAGCTTGCGTGGGGCGGCGACGGGACGAGTTGACAGTGAAACAGTTTCGGTCTCCTGGATTGAAGTGGCAGCGGGAGAATTTGTAGATTTAATTAACCGTGGTGGACGAGGAGGTGGTGGTAAAACTGTGTCGACTTCGGTTTCCAGTAATTCAGTCAAAATTGATGTATTGTAATGGACATTCTTATGGTATTGTGTGTGGAATGGTAAATCGTCAATTTTGCTGCTTACCGTTTCGATATGATTCTCAATATCGAAATGTAAATCAGCCAAAAAAACAAAACAAACCAAAAAGACAGTCAGCACTTGGGGTAATGTAATAATGTCGCGGAACTGATATCAGAAGTAGAGATATGGAAGGGGAAGAACTAATATTATCCAACAATATTATCCAACAAGGATGAAATGCTCGTTGCTTCGCTATGTTGCATCACTATTTCCACCAGTAGGGCTCTTACATAGATAATAAAGTCCTTCCACTTCAAACTCTCCTTAACACCCATTCCTTTGCGAATGCTAAAACTCCGATGAAGCGATAAAGCGCCATGAAACCGGAGGGGGTAGCGGCCGTAGAGAAGCAAATCAGGCAGAATGAGATACGGCAAAGGAACGAAAAGACGACAGACTCGGAGTGGCGAACAAAACGAGAGGAGGTAACGCTCGTGGTCTGGCACTAACTCGGACGGAATGAACCATAAGCGGTAAAATAGTCACCGTGGCTGCGTACACAATACGTGAGTTGGTGCATAGTAACGCCATCAACATCGTCATCTCCATTATTACCATTGTCAAAGTAGCTATCTGGACATTGCTTGACAACAACACCAAAGCATCATTAACATCAACATCAAACAAAAAAATTTTGATTGGATTGCCTTTTGTTCGTTAACGCGCAGAATTGCTCCAGCGACATAGGTTGTCCTAGTTTGGGAATAGCGGTATATGATTGTTAACTCTTATGTAACTATCAACTCTTCATAATATAATGTTTTATATTATTCAAATATTATGCAAATATCTAAAATGTGGTTGTTTATTAGGGCTGGACAAAATACATACGAGTAACTCGCGCGGGATACTGACGCTCCGTCTCGTGTCCGTAGTAAAGACCCGAGTATGGGCTCATATAGTCATGGCTGGCTTCATATGAGTTCTCATCAGAATTTGCATGTGAATTAGCTATTGTATGTTGTAGAGTATCCCTAGTACGTATCATGAGTCGTGCAGCATTTGATGTGTGTCGAAGTTATTGAGGTTATAACGAAGTGAGAAATACTCCGCAAAAAAATTCCTCAATAATGAAAAATTACTTCATTTATCAAAGAAATGTTTTTTTTGTAAAATAATTACTTGTGGTCAGGGTGAACAGGGTCATTTGGACTATTTACCCTCATGAAGTTTCATTTCTGTCGCCTAGCTTTCTAAAAACAGCTCACTTTTCTACTCAAAAAAATTAACAGCCATTATATTAGTTCACCGTTTCTTCTTTCATTCGATGAAATGGCATAGTGAGCACATAATCGCAATGGTCCAAGTCATAATTGTTAGACATGCTTCTAGACTCAAACAAATTTTTAAAAGCGCTCATAAGAAGAAAAACGCAGGTTGGTCCCACCTTCTTTGAAAATTACGTAGGTATGTGCTATATAACCGGTGGGCATGCCCTCGCCCTTTCTAAAAGTACCAATTTGTTTGACCTGTAATAAAATTAGCTACAAAGGAGCTTTTCATTAACTATTCGCATGCGGTGTGAGGACACTGAGCGTTCACGTTCTCAACCATACTCCAACTAATCTCACTTGAAAAGCATAATTGCTGCAAAGAAATGGAAGGAAACACGCCAATCTTCCATGTCAAGCACACACTAAAGAAGAACGAAACAACCCACACTACTATGAAAGTAGAAATCAGATTTATTTAGTAGCCTGCTTTCTGGGCTTTCAATGTCAATGTGTCAAAAGCATTTTATAAAAATAGAAACAGCGCGGAAGGACATACTCAGACTGGGCGACGAAGAGGAAGAATCTCTCACCAACATAAGATTTTATTACTTTGAGAGTCTCCACCTTGAATGCGTCAAAATTGCTGGAGAGTCACCTGAGAAAGTCATCTGGATTTATATCCACGAAGAAGGAACCGAAAAAGTTTTCGGATATGTAAGACGTTTTGCCCCAATCAATTCTATGGAATCAGACTGTTCACAACATTCGAATACAGAAAGTTTCCCACATCAACGACAACTCAAAACAGTGTTTTTAAAGATTTGCTTTTCTCATCTGCATTCGTCTTTCGTAGGAATCTTAATTTTCCACTATAGGATCACTTTATTTTCACACACAAGAGCTACTTCTTATGCACGTCGATTTCGATTTCTAGCGGTAAAGTCGGTTTTCGTCCACCTTCAAGATGATGTTCATAAATATTTCAGCAGCTGCACTGCACTGATTCCATATTTGAGAGAAGAAGATTCAAGAAAATCTTCTCAATGGAACATTTCACCTCGTTCACCCAGCCATTACTTATTCACTGTAAATGTACGATTCTCGGTTGAGGAAATCGCAGTCATGAATAAGGCAAACACTCAACGAAAGTGTCTTACCTTAAGGAAAACAAAAGGGAAAAGGGAAATTGCCTGCAGAAATAGGACCTACGATGATTTTCTTCTGATTTTTCAAGAAAATCACTACGCGCAGGCAGGACGACACAGTGAGAAAATCAAAAATCAATCACTAAAGCTTAGAGATTTTAAAATAGCCCACCCTATGCGACTACGACTCAGTGCATTCGGTTATTCATTTTATGTCAGTTTGTACTGACCAGCTCCGGTTCTATTTACTAGCATAGATACCCATATTTCTTGGTGGTTAGGTGAAAGAAAAAAAGTTTAAATAAAGAGTAAAAGGAGGATTTAAATAAAATTACTCTTCCACTGCTTGGAATACAGAAGTGTTGCATTACTTTCGAATTGGAATGAGAATCAGCAGCAACAGGATAATAGAATAGTAAATATGTAACAATAATTCAGTTCATCCGCGTACTTATTCCACTTATTGCATTTTATCTAGCTGTCTCTGCAAATGTGTGTGTGCTTGTGACTGTGGAGGACGATTGCACTGTAATCCAAGTATATGATTTGCCCTATAGCGATGGTCTTATCGACATAATCCTCCCGCATGATCCACCACCATCCTCAACATATCCTCGTATATTCGTTTTCTTCGCCATTTGAGTGCACTCAATAAAGTCCAAGACCCAACATCAATTTGCTGCAAAGTGCACCAGCTACCCATTCAAGTAGATTCATCTCATCGGGCGGCACTAGTAGATAGGTACACAATGCCATCATAGACACAGCTATATAAACATACACTCGAATACACCCCCACATCTTAGTGAGTGCATTCTTAGGATTAAGGTGGCCAATAAGTTTCTTTGTGAAGACTCAAGAAATCCTCAAACAACGTAGTTTCAACAGAGAGTAGCATCCGCTTCCTTCTTTATTGTTACTACTGTGTGTTGTTATCCCTATTGTTTGTTGTTGTTGTAACAGTCAGCTTCGTCAGCCAGCCACCCAGCCAACCAGCCAGATATGCAGTCAGCCACCGTCATGCACCGAATTGAGAGGAGAAAGTTTTCAAATTACATTCGATTTTGTTGAAACTTTGTAAAGGCAATTGAAACGAGGAAGCTGTTTCAACGTCGAAGCTTCCTTCAGGATAATGGCAAATAAAATCAAGTCAAGACAGTGAAATATAAAAGTATCACATTTACTCGTATACGAGTACATATAGACGAGACAGAACATGCCCTGTCGTCTTGCACTACAACTGCGACTGCAATTCTCTCTCGACTATGGCTCCAAGTATGTTTGTCGAGAGCTTCCAGTTCGAAGGAAAAAAAAATTATATTTACCTACGCCATGTCAAACAGAAATCAGTACACAGAAATCGATCGAGTTCATTTGTTGGCTCATTTTCCAGAGGCGATTTTAATTTCGATCCTCAATTCAAAATCAAGCGTACAAATAATAATAAGCTACGAGTGCTTGTACGAGTGCATGTATGGTACTCGTATTTACATGGACAAGTCTGTGTTTCCTTTTTATTTCAGTCGGAAGATTGAGATATTTTTTGCAAGCTTGCCGGGCGGCAGGATGTTACTATTCAGTGCAATTGAAACAATTTTTTTTTGAATGAAAATCAATCAAAACTAGGTTATGAGGGAGTAAACTCTTAAAAATTGAATCATTCTCCCGACGTAGTCACTTATATTGTACACAGAGTTAGAAAAAAGGCTGTACGAGTAAATGTTCAATAAGATAGCTTCTGTACATGAGTCCATGGAGTTTGAAGGAATTATCGTGTTGAAGGATAACACATATTTTCTATGTGGAACTACTTAGGACAGCGGAGATGCGAAGAAAAGTAAAAAACGTCGCGCTTTCTTGCATCATACTAGTATATGTATATGTAGATATGTAAAAGGCCAAATCCACAAAAACGGTGCCTTTAACTGCTTGAACACAATAGAGTCCTAATCGCAATCGCGATTGCCCACCTTTAAATTCTTGTTGCGCGAAGCGACGGTTGAATTTTAAAAAGGAACAATTCATAGAAAGCGTTAAGTGTGTAAAGCATATCCTTTACAAAAATATAAAATTAAAATCAAATAAGTGGAAGAAAGTAGGGGATGAATTTGGAGTGTCATGTTACTACAAAGTCAAAGCTGTTTTGATTTGCCGTCGTCATTATTTTTTATTTATTTCTCGGACAAATTAAGGTGGAAGTATTTAAGTGACATTTACATCAGAAGTTTAATGAAAAATCTATCGGTACAAGCGGCCTGAATTATCTTGGAAATAGATACACCGAAACTATAGTACAGTCCGGGGACAAGTGCTCTAACCAACAAGCGTCTCCAACCAGCCCGATCTTTAGCTAGCTGCATCAAGTTTCACGCGCTAAGTTGGTTGAGGTCCTCTCCCACCTCCGTGCGAAACCTGAGTCGCTGTCTTCCTCTACTGCGCTGGCCCTCATGGGCAGATCCGAAGACTTTTCTGACCATAGCGTTCAGTAGTTGGAACTTCACTCTTCTTGCAAAGTCGATGGCGCTGTACAGCCCGTACAGTTTGTCGTTGCACCTCCTCCTCCACTCACCATCTGTGCAGACGGAACCAAAAATCACCCGAAGAATTTTCCACTCAAAGCAGCCAAGAGCACCCTCATTCATTTTTGATAAAGTCCATGCCTCTGCGCCATAGAGCAGGACTGAGATTACTAATGTCAGATATAGGTTCACTTTTTTTATTCGAGAGAATTCAATTGCCTTCTTAGCCCAAATAAGCAGCGGCTAGCAAGAGTTATTCTTCGTTTGGTCTCAGCGCTGGTGTCGTTGTGTGAATTGATAGGAGCTCAGGTAGATTAAGTCCTTAACTACGTCAAAGTTATATCTGTCGAAGGTGACGCTCTGTCCGAGTCGTTGGGTTTGGGTCTCCCTTTTTGTTAACAGCATATATACTTGGTCTTGTCCTTACTGACAGTTAAACCCAACTTCGCAGCTTCCGCCTCAATACTTGGGAAAACGCCACTGACATGACACTGCTTTCTTCCGATTATGTTAATATCATCGGCGTATGCCACTAATTGGATGGAATTTTTAAACCCTCTTGTGCTAATGCGTGAGTTTTGCATTATTCTTTCAAGATACCAAAGGTCTCGCTGATTTCTTTACGTTACGGGCCTTGATGGAGCAGTGCGGATTCTCTATCTTCATTCCGCACAAACCGACGAATTTGGCCAAAACTAGACATAGGTCTATATGGCTCGTCTCTATAGATGTTCGTCTCTATAGACGCGGCCTTAAAATGGACGAATGGGTGGTGTGTTTTGTATCGATTTGGAACTCATGGGATTTTTCCAAGATCT
Organism: Volucella bombylans; assembly: GCA_949129095.1. Classification (NCBI taxonomy): domain Eukaryota; kingdom Metazoa; phylum Arthropoda; class Insecta; order Diptera; family Syrphidae; genus Volucella; species Volucella bombylans. Next base: position 389,531,235 of record OX422140.1, read on the forward strand.
ACCGTAGTGTGAATACTTGATCGTTGGTGGACTCCCCTGGTCTAAAGCCACACTGATATGGATCAATGAAGTTGTTTACGAACGGCTTCAAGCGTTCACATAACACAGCAGACAGGTTGTTGTAGGCGATGTTAGTTACACCGATCCTCTGTAGTTGGTGCAGTGCAGAGGGTTTCATTGGTGTATGCTCCTTACCAACTCATCGACTGCCGCTTTGAAAAACACGGCAGTCAAGCGGTCTGCCCCAGCGACTTTGTTGGATTTAAGCTTAGATAAAGCTATTTTCACTTCGCTCAAATCGCACCAAATTGTTGGTCTATATCGTCCAGTTAGAAAGGTTCATTCTGCCTAACAGCAGTATTTTGTTCGTCCTGGCTGTTATTCAGTCTACACAAATGCCCTTTCCAAATCCTCAACATCGACTGCGACTCTACTATTTTATATAATTTGTTCCCTTGTTCGTCTCTACAGGTTTCGGTTCGTCGTTTGTGTCCGTGGCAAGTTTTTTTTTACTTTTTGGTATAACTTCCGAATCTCACTCCTAGAGTAGCATCTCTCAGTTTCCTTGGCCCCGCGAATTAAATAAAATTCAAAAAGTTCTTTTCATTTAAAAATTTATTTTACGTCGGTTTACAAACAACCGAAGAACGGTCAATTCATGAAAGACATTCAATGCATGAACCCCACCTACATACTCGTAATTAGCATTATGGAACATTTTATCGAAGAAATGCTGTACAGCAGTTTCCATTTTCGATATGCAACCACATCACTCCACTAACTATCGCAGTGTCTGCATTATAGATTAGGTTTGTCTTAAACCTTTGCGTTTCTCCAGAGAAGCCGATGTTCATATCTCCTCTTCTGCTCGAAGATCCCGTGAGCATCTCTAGTGCTTCTATGCAGCGCCGCTTTGTATGCATCTTGCTAAGCTGCATGTGCTCTGCCGGCATTCCTCGTCAAACTCAGCACATTAAACACATTATGATGGCTTTTTGGCAATGTTGGCACAGGTCTTCGATACTTGATGCTGGCGGCATATCCTAAGTGATTAGAGGAGACTCGATCGGAAAATTATTTGTCAATCTCTTGCAATTGTACGAATAGTATCACAGCATTAGCTTGCCTTCGCTATGTTCGGAATATGCGCAACCGTGCCTTTGCGACAACAAAGTAATGGCACGTTTGGGCATCAAGAATAAAAGTCCCTTTTGAATATCAAGATGCGGGAACTGCGTGCTAACTTCAATAATATTTCACCCTGCCGTTAAGTCGATTAGCCTAAAATCGTTATCAGAAGTGCTGTTGTCCAGACTTTTCGACAGTACTACTAAAGATGCCTTCTCTTACTAGTTTTGCATTAAAATCACCGAGGATAATTTTAATGTCATAGCTGGGGTACTGCTCGAATATAGGTCTTTTCAAGGAGCTCGGAGAAGCTACCTTTGGTGTCGGATTGAATTGGGATTGTTACGAGACGCTGGTCAATTTGCCGGACACTCAAGACTTCTTTCCTCAGTTTGCCGCTAACAATAAATCTGCATCCAAACAGGCGCTGATTTTGAGACGATATCAATCGCCGTAATAGATTTCGTTTTTTTCATCCTCTTTTTGTCTGACCATCCCATCGCATTTCTTGGATGCCAGTAAAATTTACTTTGCAGCAGTTCTGGGCCTCCTCTAGTTGTTCGGCTGTACGTGGCCAATAAAGGGAACTAACATTCCACATGCAGATCCAAAGTTCGTTGTCCTTATTTCGTTGGCAGACATTGTCAACAGTAGATGCGTTTTTATTCGAGGCTTGTTATTGTTTCGGAGCATGTTTTCCATGGTCGAGCCGTTACCCCGGCAGCTAAATTTAGTGTGTTCTGGGATTTTACATCACTGTTGATTCTATCTGGGGAATTCATCCACTGTCCCGCTTATAGTGCTGCTATTTTTGTCTGCTGGTCAGCACTCGTGCTTACAAGTTTTGCAAATCGAGTACTGGGCACCGACCAATACCCGATGGTTACCACAATTAGCACAATTAATATGTAGAGACAAAATTACAAAATTGGGCCTCGCCAAGTTGATACCTCTCAGCCTATTTCTACAGCACCCAGTTTGGAATACTATAATCTCATCAACTTCATCCATTACCATCAAACCAAACAAATCCATTGGTTTTATTGACCTGGTGTCAAGATGAGATATGACAGGCTATCATATGGATGATAAGTAAGAATTTTCTGGTAGGGGGTGATCTCAATAGTAGACACAAGGAATGGGGCTGTACAAGAGCCAATGTTTGGGGGAATTTACTCTCGGACCTTACTGAATCACTTCCAATCTCAATTTTGTATCCTCTATGTCCTACATATGTTCCAGCTGGTTCTCGCGGCCGTCCTTCTGTCCTTGATATTATTATTTCAAATAGTCCTAGTTTTATTACGCAACCAATATCATTAAATGAGCTATGCTCTGACCACAATCCAGTCCTGTGCAAACTTCTTTGTTCAGGCAAGGCAAACGTACAGTACTTCCAAGACCTAAAAAATGCAAATTGGAAACGATACCGTGCAATTATTAGAAGAAGAGTTCAAGAAAACTTTGCGAACGTAGAAGATATATCTACTAAAGAAGAAGTAGATGCTATTGTAACTGACTTAAATGATTTAATCCTTGAAGCCGTAGCTGACTCTATACCAAAAGTTAAAATAAATAAATTTTACAAAAAGCTTTCCCCTCATTTAGTTAAATTAATTAAACTGAGAAATATGCAAAGAAGAAATTGGCAAAGATATCGGCAGATGTTTTATCGAGATAATGTGCAGAACCTAAACCAGTTGATCTCAAAACATTTAGCTCAACAACGCCAAGAGGAATGGAATAAAAAACTTGATTCTCTAGATAAGAACGCTAAACCATTTTGGAATGTAGTTAGAATAATTAAAAATAAAAGCAAACAACTACCTGGACTTCAAAATGGATCTAATTTCTATTACACAGATGATGAAAAAGCAGACGCCCTTGCGATTACTTTTTTAAGAAATCACTGTGTTTCAGCAAGCCTAGGGGATCCAGCAACAAATGCATTGGTTAGTGAAACAATCCAGGATTTCAACACCCTAATTCCTGTCACCCCTTTAAATGCACTTCTTTCAGAAGACGACGTAAAATTTCATGTCTATAATTTAAATATAAGAAAGTCTGGCGGGTTTGATCTTATTAAAAATTTGTATCTCAAGAATTTGCCCAAAGTTAGAGTAAAATTTTTAACAGACATTCTAAATGCATGTCTGAAAATTCAATACTTCCCCAATACTTGGAAAATAGCCAAGGTGGTTCCAATTCTGAAAGCTGGAAAACCCCCTGTGAGCCTCGAAAGTTATAGGCCGATAAGTTTGCTTAGCAGTGTAAGTAAAATATATGAAAAAATTCTCAAAGAGAAAATATCAAATATAGTTACAGAATGTAACATATATCCCGACGTGCAATTCGGTTTTAGACCTCAGCATAGTACCTCCCACCAGGCTCTTCGAATTTGTAATTTTGTCAAAAAAAACCGCCAAGAACGAAAATCAACCGGGATGTTGCTTTTGGACATCGAAAAAGCATTCGATTCCGTTTGGCATGATGGTCTTTTATATAAAATGATTATGTACAACTTTCCTCCGTTTCTGTGTAAGATAGTTCAAAGTTTCTTGTCAGGTCGTTCTTTTAAAGTCCAAATCAATGGTAGCGTCTCAAGTCTGATATGTTTCGAGTCAGGTGTTCCCCAAGGTTCTGTTCTTGGTCCAATTTTGTACAATTTGTTTACGTCTGATTTTCCCAATTTGACCGATTGTGAAGTTGCAATGTTTGCAGATGATACTGCATTACTCTCATCAGACGAATTTGCTCTCACTATTGAGACTAATCTTCGCAATCCGATGGTAGTAATAGAACACTATTACAATAGGTGGAAAATTAAGCTGAACGGTGAAAAAATGCAAGCTATCTTTTTTACCCGAAAAAGAAAACCTTGCTACCTTCCGAACAGCCAACTGCAATTGCATGGATCGACCATAATCTGGTCCAATTATGTAAAATACTTAGGTACATATATATCTTGACAGCAAACTTACATTTCATGAGCATATTTCGAGAACCCTACAAAAGGTTAATATAGCAATAACCTTTATAAACAGAAAATCAGCTCTGTCTAAGGAAAACAAAGTGATCATACACAAAGTAATTTTCCAATCGATACTTCTTTATGGGTCTCCGGTTTGGGGAAGTTGTGCGCAGTGCCACATTAAAAAGCTGCAAGTGGCACAAAATAAGATACTCAAGATGATGCTTAACCTCCCATGGCACCATTCTACTTCAAAGCTACATAGAAGAGCGAATGTTGAATTGTTATCGGAAAGAATTAAAAGACTTACCCGCAATTTTAAAAACAAAAGTGCTTACGCTAAAAATCAGCTACTTAAAGACCTATTGTAGTTTATACATATATCTATTCATATAGTCAGTTTATATGTTGTTTACATGTATATTTATTTATTTATTTATTTCTTGTTTTATATATGTACATATGTTTTTGTAATTACCTATTTATTAATTCATTCTTTATGTTATTTATTTATTTATTTATTTATTTTTGTTTGTTTAATTTATTTATTTATTTACTATTTACTCATTTGTTGAGTCAATATTTATTATTGTTAACATATTTTTATTTTTATTTACTTATGTACCTGTATACTTATTTATTTATTTATATACTAATATACTTATCTATTTATTTATTTACTATTACTATAATTATTTATTTATTTATTTATTTATTTATTATTATTTTTTATTTTTTTTTGTACTTAGATTGGAGGTTTTTTATCGTATTTTCCTCCAAATTTAATTTAATTTAATTTAATTTAACTTTACAAAACAAAAAAAGAGCAATGTTTCAGCAGAAAGATATAAGCAATATCATATCTCTGTAATGTAAAATGTGTGGTAACTATCCTTTGTAAAAATTTGTATACGAAATAAAGATCTATCTATCTATCTATCTGTAAGTAAGAATGTTTTGAGCAACCTTCCACTGACAGGAGTCCATTCGCTTGGTGGAGCATGGACACCCGTAGTGGGTTCCGAGTCATTGGATTTAGAACCAGATGGTATATACCCATCAGAACTTGTACCTTCAAAATCTAAGCTGTAGCCATCACAATCATTTTGGTTTCTGTATCCGTAAAATAAGCGGGAACAAATTGCTAAATCTTTGTTTTCCATCGAAAATATTACTCGTATATCGCGTTACACGTTTATATCAATAACTGGAAAGGAAAACAACAACTAAAATGAAATAACCGCAAATTATGTGTAACCACCAGTGGCTCACATGGCACCACATTAATTATAACACAATCTGAGCGCCATGTGAGGTACTCACGCACTAAAATCACGCATAAAATGGCACAAATGACAAAACACAAGATCTGAACACTTTACACACAAGTAGCAATCACTATGAAGCAGAATTCAGAGTATACCGCACTTTACAAACATTTTTTGTCTTATATGGTGGCACCCAACGTTGGGGATTTCCCAACCCTACGCCTCCATAATTTAGCTAACATCAACCATGTCACCGTAATTCTAAATGATTTTCAAAATAAGTTTTACGAAAAATGCTTATTTTCAATTAATGAAATTATTACTGATTTAAACGGGTAGTTTGCAATATTTGGTTTAGGTTTCGTATAAGAATTTTGGTTAGTTGCTTTTCCTTTATTACATAGCTAACTTTTGAGATTTGATTCCATGGGAACGACAATGTTGGCATCAAATGGCTGGAACCTGCAGTCGTTCACAGATCATGGTAGTGTACATACACACCTGTTTCGGCTTTTCATTAGTGAATTCGGTAAATTATTATACATGTATAGGAGTATAATTAACATACAAATTATCAAAGGCATAGTTGGCGTAGTGCGATAGTGCGCGGACGCGAAATTGAAAATTATTATTTAATTGAAAATAAATAATAAATTAGTAACGTGGGCACAAACAAACAATTGATGAGTGGCAAAGACCGTCCCGTTATACCCAATGTGGGATTAGTGGACGGCACAGGAACAAAGATTATTGAAGCTGCCCGCCCAACAGCAAAAAACTATTAAACGGAGAAAAACAAGTGGGACATCAAACTTAGCAAAACGTCCCTCTCTATGCACTTCTAATGAAATGCTGCAAAGTAGGGAATTGGGACGGGCATCAACGTCTGCGGCAGCAATAACAGCGCAGAAGCAAAGACGTCACGAGTCGGAAGACGAATCCTCATACGTCTCTGATAGAGTAGCACATCACAAAGGGTAAGTAATAATAGCTTTGCTTCGTTGGCAACTCCTGAGTCGGAAGACGAAGAGGATGAATTAAATGACATTATTAGCAGCATCCAGCAACCAGAAAAAAAGGTGCTTGCTATTAAAGTTAAGCAAATCGCCCGAAGGCAAAGGGAGCAGGAAGCTAAGGCAAGCACCCAACAGCAGCAGCAACAGCAACTGCAGGAAAAAAATGTGTAGAAACAACAGAAAACACAAAAAAAATTGCAAACGCAGTAAAATCAACAACCGCAGCAGCAAAAGCAACAATCACAGCAGCAAAAAATGTCATCAAAAACTACTATAACAGCAGAAACAACAACAGCAACTGCAGCAGAACACAAAAAAAAGAAAAGGTGCCGCCAATCAACACCTACAACATGGAGGTCCAGGACACCAAGGACTTGTGTAAGTCGGCCATAGGTAAGCACTTTAGCATTAAAAGATTAGGCTTAAACAGGCACATCATCCACTGTAATTCAGTAGATGGCTTCAAAAAAATTCAAAACCTGTTGAAGGAAACGACGACGCAGTACTTCACGTACACACCGAAAGGTGATAAATTTAAAACAGTCCTATTGAAAGGACTAGAACCGTTCACTGATCCCGAGGAACTCTTGAAACTGCTTCAAGAGAAAGAATGCGACGGTCTCAAATTTGTGGGGGTTAAGCCTTTTACCACTGCAAGAGCAAAAACGGAGAAGCCACGATTGCTTCCTCGGTCCCAGCGCCAAGAGCACCGGAAGCTGCACCTGACATGTTGGCTATCTTGCTCTCTATTTAAGGGCAGATGGCTCAGCTTCGACGTTGAAGTACAAGAACAGGCTAAGTGGGTGGATCAAATGCCGGGTCTAACGCACCTCATGTCGTAATGGGTACGCACATGGCGGAGCCAACCCTGAAGGTCTTTGCAGTGAATGTCTTTTCATTGATTCGGATCTAGCGAATAGACGCGCTGTTGAAGTTGCTAGAAGACCAGGCTCTTGATGTGCTTTTGGATAGCGAAACTAAGCTTTCCGATAAGCACAATCTGGAGCACAGTAAATATAATAGTAGAAGAAGAAACCGACTCAACTCCACACAAGGAGGTGGTGTAGCGATCTTTATTAGAAAAAAATTTCAATTCAGAAGAATGTACAAGGGTGTTTTGCATGGGTTCCGGGTGCTAGAGGCATGTGTCGTGCGCATCCCTGTCCGTAGCGGAAAGTGGCTGTTCACAGTCTCTGTCTACGCGCCTGATGCTTCTCAATCCACGTTATTCATCTCAGAGCTTCATAGGCTCTTTCGACACCTTAGATTGGAATCGGAGGAGAATTATTACATAATCGGACTGGATTTTAATGCCAAACATAGAGATTGGTGAAATCACGTACCAAATACTGGAGGGAACCTACTACTTAATTGGTGGGCCCAGCACAGTGTCATGTATATACTTGGTTTGCAGGCGACGGACAGTCCGTCGTTTCCCAGATAAGGCTCTTATTTAGATATATTGCTGTACGACTTACGGATACAACTGACGGGGAATAATCTACAAACGTTAAGCTGTTAGTTTTTTAGTTTTAAACGCATTTTATTTTCTAATCAATAACTCTTACATACTAACAAAAAATGCTTAAATGCTAGCTTAAAATTACTTAACAAACTTATACTAACTTACTGGCCCCACACAGGCACTCTAAGCTACTCTAAATTCTTATACTATGTCTTTCGACTTTATTAACATTTTCTTTATGGATATTTATTTACTATACTTAAAGCTAAGAAAAAATATTGTTAACAAAAAACTTAGCCTATGGATGTAATTTTTTATTTTTTATAAAAACTTAATATCTAACTTAAAATAAACCTTAGTCTACTTAACCTATATACACAATACACACATACAGACACAAAGACATTATGCACAATAATATACATATACTAGTATATACCTTTATATACACCAGTACATGTATATATTTCTTAAATGCTAACCTAAACCTATGTAAGCTGGCCATCGTTATTTACTGGGCAAATATATTGGTCAGCTCTGCCTCATTAGTGAGGCTGGTCCGTAATTGACGGAAACGACGACGAAGCATCTTCTCCATCATTCAACCACCAGAAATGCTGGTGCTGCCGAACGACATCCCTCTTATCGCGATTCCCCACCGCCCTACTGAACCTGAGGCGATCCACACTGCCGTGTGCGACGTCTCTGTTGTAGTTGAGTCGCCTGTCCCCAGCTGTCCGAGCGACATGGAAGATTAACGGCACCGCTGATCTATCCTGGATCAACCCTTTCTGATCTAGGTAGAGGAATGCTTCCGGTGGAACGAAGCCGTCAGAGCGCACAATCTCGTGGTAAAGGTAATTGGGATAGTAAGCCCCAGATATCAGGTTATTCGTCGACGTCATTGCACTTGCAATGTGCCTTCGAGTCAGCTTAATTACGAAGTTGTCCACTCGTATTAGGTTCGCCCTATTGTAAAGGACCTCATTAGGATAAAATTTCTTGTACTCCGACTCTGGTGTTCTGTACAAGCGAAGACAAGCCCTAAGGCAAGCCCTCTCAAACACCCGAATCTTTTCCATTAAGCTTGCTCGTACATTGAACCACACGGGACAACCAAATACCAGCATGGGCCTAATAAGGGCCATGTAGCAGATTACCTTTACCCTCACATCGAGTTGGCTGCTATAAAACAGTCTCTTTGTAAGGGTAAAAGCACCTCTAGCTCTGGCCAGAGCAGCATCTACATTTTTGCCAAAATACAGAAACTGATCTAGCCAGATCCCAAGGTATCTGACTACATTTCGACAGGCAAGAGGCTGTCCGTGCTGTCCAATGATTGAGAACTTTCGCCAATTTTTTCTGGTATCCCTAGAGGCTCCAGACAACGGCGTCCTAAAGAGAATGGTTTCCGACTTCTGAAAGTTGATTTTCAACTTCCAGTCATCGCAAAATCGTCTTATCTTATCGAAATCACGCTGCAAGAGAGTATTAATGACCTCGATTTTTGGACCTGTTCTGTACGCTACCAAATCGTCTGCGTACGCAATAGTATGGGGAAGTGAACCTATCAAGTCGCTTGTATAAATGTTAAATAGGATCGGCGAATTGACCGCGCCCTGCTGAAGATCATTTTTAATTTGAAATATTCCAACAGAAGTCACATCGCCATTTTTCACGATGAACTGTCTGTTGGTTAGCATATTATAAAGAATGTACAAGAGAGGTTTGCTGATCCCCAGCCTAGTCAGCCTATAGAAAAGACCCTCTAACCATACGGTGTCGAAGGCCTTCTCCAAGTCAACAAGGCAGGCACCAGTGCACTGTTTCTTGCCTTTGTTCCATTGGATATCAGAAACCAGTTTAGACGCGGCATGTGAGATATCATGTCCCGCCTTAAAACCGAATTGGTTATCCGGAACTATATGTTTGTCCTCAACCCACCTAGACAGAGCTCTATTGATTACTTTTTCAAAAACCTTACTGATATTCGGAAGGAGACTTATCGACCGGAGATTCGCCGGATTGGATATATCCTTTCCCTTTTTGGGGATAGGTTGAACCACCGCCGTTTTCCAATGCGCTGGAGAATGTGCATTATTCATTGCATTATTAAACAGGGTTGTGTAAATGTCCACCGCTTCTAGAGGAAGATGTCGAAGCACGATGTTCGGAATACCATCGGTCCCCACCGATTTCTTAGCCCTGATTGTGTCGAAGATCTCATGGAGTCCTGCCTTCGAAATGAACGGAGGTAGGCCACCCTCTCTGGCAATGACGTTATTTGCCATATTTTCGTCGCTAAACCGGGTGAAACCAGAACCCTCGGATCGCCAGTTCCCTATTTCATTTCGAATGCAGAAGTCGTGCACCAAGACGCGATTGTCCAGGTCGTAATTAGGGCCAATGTTATCAATGGCCTTATATACTTCCTGGAAAGTGGCCCCTATGGCCTCAACCTTCTCCTGTGGATCCTCGATCACAAAAAAGTCGTCATCATCAACGGCCTCATTTGGATCAATACCTGCTATTGTCAGTAACCGTTCGTTGTCCGTCGTCCGGGCTATTTTAAGACACTGAAGGTCGTTTTGATTTTTTCTCCGAAATAGTTTATTTATTTGCGGAAACATATTCGGGTTGCTGGTGTTTACAGCCCGAACCTTGTTGTTCCAATATGAGCTTACAGAAATTCCATAATTCTCTTTTATTAACTTTTGCACATTTTTAATCGACGACTTCAGCGTCCTAATCTCCGGATCTTGTCTGTCAGTTAACTGTCTGTACAAGTTTTTGAGTCTTGTCAGAAGTCTACTTTTTTGTCGGTGTAGTGCGTCAATAGTAGGATTGCGGAACAGGTCTTCGTTAGTTGTACGTCGATACCGCGGTATTGTAGTGTCCATAGTTTGTTTAATTGTCTCGTCCATCTGTTTTAGGTAATTGTCGATCTCCTCGTTTGACAAATTCCTATTGGACGGTGGGTGGAGCGTGTTCGAGGAGAGCGCTCTTGTCAAGGTTGCGGAGAAGCGCGTCCATCGAGTCTTACTGTAGTTGTAAGAATATCTTTGGACAAACTCCTCCAATTCCGCAATTTCGTTGGGAACTGTAATTTCGGTGCTAAAACCGCAATGTTCGCTGTCATACACGAATGTGCGCAGACAGTTTAGCGTTTGTAAATTCGTACCTGTCAGTCGTATACGTTCGTCGTACAGCAGTAGATCCAAATAAGACCCGCCTCTGGGAAAGGACGGGTTATCCGTCGCTTTAAGACCGAGTCTGTACATGACATCGTGCTGACCCCACCAATCGAGTAGTAGGTTCCCTCTAGTATTTGGCAAATTATTTCCCCAATCTCTGTGTCTAGCGTTGAAATCCCCGCCGATTATAAAATAATTCTCCCCCGATTCCAGCCTCAGAAGTCGAAAAAGCGTGTCGAGCTCTGTAATAAATAGGGCGGATTGTGAAGCCTCAGGTGCATAAACAGAGGCCAAGTACACGTTAAGCTGTCTGCATACATTCGTGTACGACAGTGACCATTGCGGTTTTAATACCAAAATAACAATTCCTAACGAAATTCCGGAGCTGGAAGAGTTTGTTCCTAAGTATTCTTACAATTACAGTAGGAGTCGCTGGATACGCTTCTCCAGAACCTCGCCAAGAGCACTCTTCTCGAATTCGCTCTACCCACCGTCCAATAGGAATCTGTCCAACGTGGAGCTTGACAGGTACATAAGACAATTGGACCAAACAATTAAACAGACGATGGGCATTACAATACCTCGGTATGAACACACACCCAACTAAGACCTATTCCGCAACGCTATTTCTGTTGGAACATTTCACATTAAAAACGATCTGCAACAAGGTGCGGTTAATTCGCCGATCGTATTCAACATTTACACAAGCGATTTGATAGGTTTACTTCCCTATTGCATTGCGTACGCAGACGACTTAATAGCGTACAGAACAGGTCCAAAAGTCGAGGTCATTAACATGCTTTTGCAAACTGACTTCGAACAAATTAGGCGATTTTGCGATGACTGGAAGCTGAAAATCAACTTTCAGAAGTCTGAAACCATTCTGTTTAGAACGCCGTTGTCTGGTGCCTCTAGGGACACCAGAAAGAATTGGCGAAAATTCTCGATCATTGGACAACACGGCCAGCCACTTGCTTGTCGAAATGTAGTCAGATACCCTGGGATCTGGCTAGACCAATATCTCTATTTCAACAAGAATGTAGATGCTGCTCTGGCCAGAGCCAAAGATGCTTTTGCCCTTACAAAGAGGGTGTAAGGGCAAAAGCACCCCGTAGCTCGTGCAGTTGGTGATGGGCGACTCAACTACAGCAGAGACGCCGCACACGCAGAACTGAGCGTTTCAGGTTTAGCAGGGCGGTTTCAAAACGCGACAAAAAAGATGTTTTCTTGCAGCACCAAAACACTTACATAGGTTGGGTTAGCTGGCAATTAGGTTAGCAACATGAAGTTTGCTAACAATTAGGTTAGATTAGATTGTATAGTTAGGCTAAGTAGTTTAAGGCTTAATATAAGTTAGGACAGGTAGTTAGTTTAAGTAGTTTAAGTATTTATACCTTTAGTATAAGTTTTATGGAAAAAAAAAAAAAAATGCTCATTTACTAAGTTTTTTCTTAAACATTTAATTTTTTCTTAGCTTAACTATAATAGATGTTAACGAACAGTAATTAAGATTTGTGATGTATTAGTGATTACGTATATGTAGGCATACACACTTGCACTGAGTAAGAACAAGACCGAATATCGGAGAGGATGATAAACCATTGTCAGTCGGGTTCGTACCATCTCGATGTGTAATTCGCTTCTCAATGTAACAACAAATAAAATATGTAACAAATGTGAACTTGCCTTTTATTTTATGATATATTACAACTGGCGACGAGGAGTTTAAAATACATTGTTATCAATAAGAAGTGTGGGAATACAAAAAAAAAATAAATAAATAAATAAAAATAAGCAAAACACTGATAGCAAGTATTCGAAACCACGTGATTCCAATGGCCAAAGGCTGTAAAGCATATCGTAAGTTCAGCAATTAATGCCACCCAAAAACAACTCAAGTTCGGGAAGTGAAAGTGAATTTTTCGAAGACTCAACATCAGAGCAGCATACCATTAAAATTAAAGTAAAAGAAAAAAAGAATTTCAATTCAGTGTGTAATAGTACAGCAAAAATGTCGTTTATGGGCGAATTGCCGACGTATTACCACGAAATAAGTGAGTGGAGCATCTTCAAGTGTAAGATCGAACAATTTTTCGTTGGAAACAAAATTAATGAAAGCGAACAAAAAAGGTCATTGCTTTTGAATTTTGATATCGCTTCACGATGACACTCTTAAGCTACTAACAAACTTAATTCATCCATCCATGCCAGAAAAAACCGACTATGACACATTGATTAAAACACTGGAAATGCATTTCAAGCCGGCTACTTCGGGATTTGCAGAGCGACACAAATTTTATTCATCGCATAAGGAAGAAGGAGAATCGCTTCAGCAATGGGCAGCGAGAGTTAGAAGCTTAGCTACAAAATGCGATTTCGGAAGTCATTTGGACATGGTGCTCCGAGATAAATTTATCATGGGGTTAGAGAAAAACGCGGAAAAAGACAAATTATTTTTGGAGAGTCCAACGAATTCATCTTTAACACTGGAAAGATAGCTTCAAATAGCTCAGACCGTAGAGTGCGTGAGAAAGCAATATGTGACGGAAAAATTCGACGTAACTGCTTCGGCTGGCATATATAGAGTGCAAGGCGGAGGACAGACACGGAACAACAGTGAGAGACGGCAACAGACTTCAATTAACTCAAAAGGCAACACGTCATCTGAAGGTTGTAGTAAACAATGTAGAGTTTGTGGGTATAGGAACCACTCATCGGAGCAGTGCAGGTTTAAAAATTATATTTGCAAAGCATGTAAACAGAAAGGTCATCTGAGGCAAGTGTGTAATTTAACCAATCAAAGTAGAAATTATAATTTCATTTGTGATGGTAATGTATTGCCAAGTAGTAGTAACAGTATTAAGAATTTTAATGATGTTGAGGAAAATGAATCATCAATTTTCTATTTTCTTTTTTAGAACTAACTCGAGTTTAAAACCAATTATAGCTAAGGTTACTGTGAATGGAATTCCCCTGGAAATGGAAATTGACAGCGGTTCATCGATTTCCGCAATGTCGAAGGCTATTTTTGACGAACATTTTTCAAATTTAAAGCTGAATAAACCTGATCTGACACTAAGAAATTACAACGGAACCATGCTAAATCCAATAGGTGTTCGTAAGTTTGACATTGCTTTTAATAATGTTACAAAGCCTCTTGAAGTTTTTATAATCGAAAACGGAGGACCACCTTTACTAGGTCGAAATTGGATGCATGTTTTTAATGTAGGAATTAGAGAAATTAATTTTGTAGAATATAAGGACAATGAATTAGTGCATGTATTAGGAAAATTTTCTGAAATTTTCGATGGTGGACTGGGTTGTTTCAATAAACACGTCGTATCGTTAAAGCTAAAAGACGGGGCAAAGCCAAAATTTCTTCGGCCGCGTAAGTTACCTTTTTCTTTAAAGGACAAGGTCAAAAAGGAATTACAAAAATTAGTTGATTTAAAGGTCTTAGAACCAGTTTCATATAGTGAGTGGGGCACTCCCATTGTACCTATACTAAAAAAGGACGGCTCAGTGAGAATTTGCGGGGATTACAAGATCACACTAAACCCAGAATTACTAGTTGATCAATACCCTTTTCCAAAAATGGAGGAACTACTCACTCAAATTCACGGAGCTACCGAGTTTTCTAAAATTGACCTGTCGATGGCGTACCAGCAACTCCTATTAGATGAAAAGTCAAGCAAAAGCGATATAAAAGAATGGTGTACGGTATTGCCTCCGCACCGGCCATCTTTCAAAAAACCATTGACAGCCTGTTGTTAGGAATTCCCGGTGTAAAAGTATTCGTGGACGATATTCTCATTTCCGCCAAAAATAGACAGCAGCATTTAGAAAGATTAGAAATAGTTCTTTCGAAATTAATGGATGCTGGGCTTAAAGTTTCTAAGGAAAAGTGTGAATTTTTTAAAACATCCATTAACTACCTTGGGCACATTATTGATAAAAATGGTCTGCACAAAGACAGTAAAAAGGTGGAAGCCATTATAAAATTGTCGCCACCTAAAAGTTTAGTAGAGTTGCAATCCTTTCTGGGATGGTAAACTTCTACAGGCAATTTATGCCCAATATGGCAACAGTAGCTGCTGCTTTATACGAATTGTTACCCAATAAATTTGAATGGGGACCCAAACAACAAAAGGCATTTGATGAGGTGAAGTCGAAATTGTCGACAAAGGTTTGTTTGGCCCATTTCGATCCTACTCTAGAATTAAAGTTAATTGTTGATGCGAGTCCTGTAGGCTTAGGGGCAGTGCTTGTGCATATTTATGAAAATAAAGTTGAGAGACCCATTTCATTCGCCTCAAAGAGGCTATCGGCCACCGATATGAAATACTCTCAGATAGAAAGAGAAGCGTTGGCAATCGTATTTGGCGTTAACAAATTTCACCAATACCTTTTTGGCAATAGATTTACGCTGGTGACTGATAATAAGCCCTTAGTGGCTATTTTTGGAGAGAAAAAAGGCATTCCCGCACTCTCAGCAAACAGGCTGCAAAGATACGCGTTGTTCTTATCGGGCTACACATATAAAGTCCTACACATAAGTTCAAAAGCAAACGTTGCTGACAATTTGTCTCGCGCGGTAGACAATCTTTCTCCTGAGGATTTTCAGGGTCAGGGGTTCTGGGCAGATAACATCTATGTAAACTACTTCAATGAAGAACCAATCTCAGTAGTAAACTTTAAAGCCATTCAAGCAGAATCTGTAAAAGACACAACACTCATTAAGGTACGTGAACATATTGAGAACGGCTGGCCAAAAAAATTAGATGACCACACATTAACTCCTTTTTTTATCAAAAGAAATGAACTTTCGATAGAATCTGGCGCAATCTTTTGGGGATATATAGGGTAGTCATCCCACAAAATTTAAGAGCAGCCGTGATAAAAGAGCTACACAAATCTCACTTAGGTATTGTTAAAAATTGTAAATTAGACATCGAAAGACATAGAATATAAATATATTATAGTTTAGCTTAGATCGCCCGTTTGGAGGGCCAGTAGGTTAGAATAAGTTAATTAAGTTATGATAAGCTAGCATATAAGCATTTTTTTCTGTTAGCATTAGTAAATTTAAGATCAATAGAATAAAATTCATTAAAAATAAAAAAATTAAATGAACGGATGGAACTTGCTGCTGTACTACGACTTGAAGGCATATTGGAGTGAGGTAGTCAAAGGAATAGGATCACTAAAGAGCAACCAAGAGCAACTTATCACTATACTGCTCTGGGGGTTTCAGTCGGCTTTGATTAATGTATTAATTGACACTAATCAGGGCAAAATAAACCCAATGCTTCATTTATAAAAGGTCATGTCCCAGTCGCACTTCGCTTACCGATAGACTCTTCAGACTCAGTTCAACTGTTCAAATTAATGTCCATAAAGAGCAGGATGGTCAATAATAATATCACATGTGTCTACCTACGTTTCACTAAGTGCTAAAACATCTGCTCTGTATTTACAGACGTGAACGTACGCAGAAAAGTGATTACTTTTTGCCCGCGAATATTCCCGAGTCATTATAAGAAAGAGACAAACAGAAACACCGACGATGTTAAGCACAGTTGTGAAGTAAAAACTCAGAGTTGGTTTACCGAATCAAATTGTTGTAGGTGTTACGCCCTTACAACAATATGGAGCAGTACAGCAACAACCCACTATCCATCGGTTGTCACATACATTAAGTCACTTCCCACGCTATATGACAAATACAGCATCTAACTTCGAACCGATATTTTTCCTTGTCGAGATTGTTAAAATAAAATCCCATCCGTAACCAGTTTACTCAAAGCATTATTCGTAGATTTTTGCGATTGAAAGTGCAGTCAATCCTCATTTTCCGCGTGAAGCTAGGACTTGATTTTGCAATCTTTCTACTTTACTACTGACTAAGACGACAGGCGGACAAGTGTTCTTAAACTTCTTTCCGAAAGTCGTTATAATTCTAAATCGTATCAAAGTCTTCATTCAATCGCTAATGTCTAATAGAGGAAAAAAAAATCTCAAATCATTCCCAAAATATGCGAACGATATACCTTTTAAGCGATTTGGAATGGGGTCATACGTTGATCAAACTGCGGATTTGTACAATTTGGTCCGTTTTACTTTGGCAATTGTGAAATGTGTTTTCATTATGGTGATGTGGGACTTTTCACATCTCAAATCGAAACTCAATCAAATGAAACTGTTTTTGGATAGAAAATTTTTTTTTAAAAATAAATAAAACCGTTAGAGTTTAAAGGAATTTTTTTTACACACGCTTGTGACACACTTTATTCACCACTTGCGATAACGAGAATTTAATTTGGCGAGAAAAACTGTCCAAGTAAGTTTGTCTGAATCGGGTTTATTCGAACCCAAACTTTAGTCCGATTATCTAACTTCGTCCTGCTGCAAAGCGAAACATTTCAATCGATATTGCTTCACCACCATACTTTCGTATACATTTGAATGCTATTTCCTAGTTATGTCTACGAGTACGCTTGTATGAAACCTTTTAAATTACTCCTCCTTTATTTTGAGCAAAAAAAAAACAGTAGTAATTATTTTTTGCTTGTTTTGTGGATTTTTATTTGAAGTCCAACCACCAGGACGACGAACGATCCTTACGCACATTTACATTTCAAATTGAATGGAATAGCATGCATGGTCTAATTAAATCAATTTCTATGCAAATGTTTGGTTTGGCAATTTCTGCACCTGGGCGAAGCGACAGCTTCTGTGGGTGGACGAGACCGAATAGTGCCGCATTTGCGTTTCCTGTAAGCTGTTAAATTTCCGTGTCAAAATAGGACAGGAAAGCATTGCTCGGATGCTGGATCAGCATCACTGCACCATCAGATGATGGATATAAAGTTCTGTATTTTTTTTTTTAGTCTAGCATCCAACAGGAGGAGTTTTCATGTGTGACAGTTGATGGAGTTAAACTGGTATGTTCTGGTCAATTTGGAATGCAAAAATGTGACCAACTGTCTGTGGCCACACACTAAATGGAGATAAATTGAAATTGCATTCAATTTGAGTTAGCGTTTTACATACGAATGTATAGTTGTGTATGTAATTTTTTGAATTTGATTAGTGTAATGTGGTTTTCCTTGAACATAGGTTTAAGTAGAAACTTAACCAAAGGAACCGCAAAAGTTCATGACATTTGTCATGCTCAAGCTCAGACAACATAACGATGTCATACGTTGTTGTACTTGAAAGTACTTTTTTCCTGTAGAAAGTTAAATATTCGAAAAATTTAAATAATATTTTTCCAGGGTGAACAGAAACAAAAGCAATAATCATCCATCCGGGATACATCCATATGTAAGGCATTTGTTTGGCTAAGACATCTTTGATTAACAGCGAATTCGAACACGTAACTGCTTATATATACGTATAAACCGGTAGTTACTCACCCTGTACCTTTAAATCTTTGTTGAAATTAACTCCCATCAGCCTCTAAAACGAAGTCTTCCAAAATTGGATCCAATCCCAGTTTGAGAAGGGAACATTCTCCCTCATTCGCTGAGGAAAACCATCACCATCATTCTACAGTATGACTCCGCAAATGCAACTGAACACTCGGACCTACGCAATCACAACTGGAATCAACGGAGACGTCAGAGGCAGATCCAGCGATGAACTTACTTGATCTGTTTGGACATATTCGCAGCTCATGTGAATTGTTTTCAGCAACTGACACTATGTTCTGAAGGTTCTGGCCCTCCAGGCTTCAAACCGCATCAATGCTAAACTCGTCAAGGTAAGCCGGACTTGAACATAAAGGACGACTTTGCTCAATATTGATTCTATGAACTTCCCGACTAGGCTTATGTGATAAGAAAGGAGAGCATCTTTGGTCGCACTTTGGGAAGCACAGCTTTCACGAGACTAGCTTCAGAAATGAACTCGAGATAATCGACCTCGTCCAGGGGCAGAATGTCTTCTTAGATAGCAAGCCTTTCCGCACCTAAACTCCTTCACCCAGATTGATTGTACGAGTATATCGATCAACGCCAATCAGAGCTGCATATGTCATAGACAGCAAAACGCCGAAGAATCATAATGAAGTAATGAATACAGCCTCTTCTGAACGAGTTTCTCACAAAACTTTTCAAGAAGTCCTATGCTAACAGGATCGAGCATATAATACCAGTGACGACATTGGACATGAAGCCATTAGAGACGTGGCATCTGAAATTATGAGTTTCACCCGACTACCAGACCACTGAAAAAGTCTGATATAAGGCGGCGTTGCAAAGAAGGACGAGAACTGCCCATTAATTCTGAGAGCGAAGGGCTCGAGAGGTATATCGTCTACTCCAAAATAAAAATAAAAAAATTGAAAAACGCTCAATTGGAGCCATAAATTCCTTTGCAGAGTTAATGTTGAGAACACAAATACCGAACGGAAACATAGAGAGATATCGATGGCAAAGAAATTAGTAGAATAGTCTCTACTAAAAATTTGGAAGGATACTCGTACAACCAAAACAACCAACATTGTCCTGTAAAGCAGAATGAACCACTCCACGTGAAAGATGATCTAAATTTTTTTTGTCCACCAGATGAGGAAAGGGAATGAATAGCAATATCTAAACTGAAGACCCATAACGCTGGAGGAGCAGACGGTCAACATGTAAAACTATTTGAAACAATGAGTTGATAAGGAGCTCATCAACCAGTTAATCTGTGAAATATAAACCGATGATGGTGAATGAAATCTCGTTTGCTCAATCCTCGAGAAGAGACCTTAACTGCTTTTATTATAGAGGAATCGTCTTCCTTAACATCCATGGCAAAGCGACAAACGTAAACTACAGCTTTAAGGTAGCTAATGGCTATCTCTACCTGGACATCTAGGCATCTGTGATAACTCACACAACAACGTCAGCATGGAGATCAAGCAAAGAATTACACCTGCCAATAGCTTTTCTTTGGACTAAGGAAGCAACAATCTTTCATGATATTTTCTGATGATTCTGCTATTATTCCAGCAACTTCAAGTCGTTCGTTTCCGGCTATAAGTCGTCTTAAGTCTATGGCTGGTTGGCATGCGCGGAATGGAGAATTGACGGGGCCATTTCTGACGACAAGGCGAGCAGTGTACTTCGTCTTTAATAATTCGATTGTGATACAAGCTGTGTGACAAATAACACCGTTCCAAGTCTGCTTGAAGCAGGAGTCTTTCCCTATTGAATACTAAACCTCACATAATGTCCATGCAGGAACCTTCGGTGTGGAAGAAACGCATTTTTTAATTTTTTTAATTTAATTTTCAATGCATTTTATTTTCTTACTAATTAACTCTTACATACTAACAAAAAACGCTTAAATGCTAGCTTACAATTACTTAACAGTCTTATACTAACTTACTGGCCCCACACAGGCACTCTAAGCTACTCTAAATACTTATATCTATGTCTTTCGACTTTACTTACATTTTATTTAGAATTATTTATATTGTATACTTAAGGCTAAGAAAAAATATTCGTTAAGAAAAAACTTAGCATATGGACTTTTTTTATTTTTTTATAAAAACTTAATATCTAACTTAAAATAAACCTTACTCTACTTAACCTAAATACACAAAACACACATAAACACACATAGACAGTATACACAATCATATACATATGTCAGTATATACAAAGGTGTATACTGACATATGTATATGTTTCTTAGATGCTAACCTAAACCTATGTAAGCTGGCCATCGCTATTTACAAGAGAAAACAGATTGGTCAGCTCTGCCTCATTAGTAAGGCTGGTCCGTAATTGACGGAAACGACGACGAAGCATCTTCTCCATCATTCAACCACCAGAAATGCTGGTGCTGCCGAACGACATCCCTCTTATCGCGATTCCCCACCGCCCTACTGAACCTGAGGCGATCCACACTGCCGTGTGCGACGTCTCTGTTGTAGTTGAGTCGCCTGTCCCCAGCTGTCCGAGTGACATGGAAGATTAACGGCACCGCTGATCTATCCTGGATCAACCCTATCTGATCTAGGTAGAGGAATGCTTCCGGTGGAACGAAGCCGTCAGATCGCACACTCTCGTGGTAAAGGTAATTGGGGTAGTAAGCCCCAGATATCAGGTTATTCATCGAGGTCATTGCTCTTGCAATGTGCCTTCGAGTCAGCTTAATTACGAAGTTGTCCACTCG
This sequence comes from Volucella bombylans, assembly GCA_949129095.1. Taxonomy (NCBI): domain Eukaryota; kingdom Metazoa; phylum Arthropoda; class Insecta; order Diptera; family Syrphidae; genus Volucella; species Volucella bombylans. The sequence goes on from OX422140.1 coordinate 389,552,447, forward strand.
TATTATGTTCGCCCTATTGTAAAGGACCTCATTAGGATAAAATTTCTTGTACTCCGACTCCGGTGTTCTGTACAAGCGAAGACAAGCCCTAAGGCAGGCCCTCTCAAACACCCGAATCTTTTCCATTAAGCTTGCTCTCACGTTGAACCACACGGGACAACCAAATACCAGCATGGGCCTAATAAGGGCCATGTAGCAGATTACCTTTACCCTCGCATCGAGTTGGCTGCTATAAAACAGTCTCTTTGTAAGGGCAAAAGCACCTTTGGCTCTGGCCAGAGCAGCATCTACATTTTTTCCAAAATACAGAAACTGATCTAGCCAGATCCCAAGGTATCTGACTACATTTCGACAGGCAAGAGGCTGTCCGTGCTGTCCAATGATTGAGAACTTTCGCCAATTTTTTCTGGTATCCCTAGAGGCTCCAGACAACGGCGTCCTAAAGAGGATGGTTTCCGACTTCTGAAAGTTGATTTTCAACTTCCAGTCATCGCAAAATCGTCTTATCTTATCGAAGTCACTCTGCAAGAGAGTATTAATAACCTCGATTTTGGGACCTGTTCTGTACGCTACCAAATCGTCTGCGTACGCAATAGTATGGGGAAGTGAACCTATCAAGTCGCTTGTATAAATGTTAAATAGGATCGGCGAATTGACCGCGCCTTGCTGAAGACCATTTTTAATTTGAAATATTCCAACAGAAGTCACATCGCCATTTTTCACGATGAACTGCCTGTTGGTTAGCATATTATAGAGAATGTACAAGAGTGGTTTACTGATCCCCAGCCTAGTCAGCTTATAGAAAAGACCCTCTAACCATACGGTGTCGAAGGCCTTCTCCAAGTCAACAAGGCGGGCACCAGTGCACTGTTTCTTGCCTTTGTTCCATTGGATATCGGACACCAGTTTAGACGCGGCATGTGAGATATCATGTCCCGCCTTAAAACCGAATTGATTATCCGGAACTATATGTTTGTCTTCAACCCACCTAGACAGAGCTCTATTGATTACCTTTTCAAAAACCTTACTGATATTCGGAAGGAGACTTATCGACCGGAGATTCGCCGGATTGGATATATCCTTCCCCTTTTTGGGGATAGGTTGAACCACCGCCGTTTTCCAATGCGCTGGATAATGTGCATTATTCATTGCATTATTAAACAGGGTGGTGTAAATGTCCACCGCTTCTAGAGGAAGATGTCGAAGCACGATGTTCGGAACACCATCGGTCCCGACCGATTTCTTAGCCCTGATTGTGTCGAAGATCTCATGGAGTTCCTCCTTCGAAATGAACGGGGGTAGGTCACCCTCTCTGGCAATGACATTATTTGCCATATTTTCGTCGCTAAACCGGGTGAAACCAGAGCCCTCGGATCGCCAGTTCCCTATTTCATTTCGAATGCAGAAGTAGTGCACCAAGACGCGACTGTCCAGGTCGCAATTAGGGCCAATGTTATCAATGGCCTTGTATACTTCCTGGAAAGTCGCCCCTATGGCCTCAACCTTCTCCTGTGGATCTTCGATCACAAAAAAGTCGTCATCAGCGGCCTCATTTGGATCAATGCCTGCTATTGTCAGTAACCGTTCGTTGTCTGTTGTCCGGGCTATTTTAAGACACTGAAGGTCGTTTTGATTTTTTCTCCGAAATAGTTTATTTATTTGCGGAAACATATTCGGGTTGCTGGTGTTTACAGCCCGAACCTTGTTGTTCCAATATGAGCTTACAGAAATTCCATAATTCTCTTTTATTAACTTTTGCACATTTTTAATCGACGACTTCAGCGTCCTAATCTCCGGATCTTGTCTGTCAGTTAACTGTCTGTACAAGTTTTTGAGTCTTGTCAGAAGTCTACTTTTTTGTCGGTGTAGTGCGTCAATAGTAGGATTGCGGAACAGGTCTTCGTTAGTTGTACGTCGATACCGCGGTATTGTAGTGTCCATAGTTTGTTTAATTGTCTCGTCCATCTGTTTTAGGTAATTGTCGATCTCCTCGTTTGACAAATTCCTATTGGACGGTGGGTGGAGCGTGTTCGAGGAGAGCGCTCTTGTCAAGGTTGCGGAGAAGCGCGTCCATCGAGTCTTACTGTAGTTGTAAGAATATCTTTGGACAAACTCCTCCAATTCCGCAATTTCGTTGGGAACTGTAATTTCGGTGCTAAAACCGCAATGTTCGCTGTCATACACGAATGTGCGCAGACAGTTTAGCGTTTGTAAATTCGTACCTGTCAGTCGTATACGTTCGTCGTACAGCAGTAGATCCAAATAAGACCCGCCTCTGGGAAAGGACGGGTTATCCGTCGCTTTAAGACCGAGTCTGTACATGACATCGTGCTGACCCCACCAATCGAGTAGTAGGTTCCCTCTAGTATTTGGCAAATTATTTCCCCAATCTCTATGTCTAGCGTTGAAATCCCCGCCGATTATAAAATAATTCTCCCCCGATTCCAGCCTCAGAAGTCGAAAAAGCGTGTCAAGCTCTGTAATAAATAGGGCGGATTGTGAAGCCTCAGGTGCATAAACAGAGGCCAAGTACAGCCGCTTTCCACTGCGGAGCGGCATGTAAACGACGACTGCCTCCAACACCCGGAACCTGCGCAACACCCCCTTGTACACTCTGTGAAATTTTATACCCTCTTTAATGAAGATCGCGACACCGCCTCCACGTTTGGATCTGGGCCGGTTTCTTCTTCTAACAATATAATTATTGTACTCCAGTTTGTGCTTATCGGTTAGCTTCGTTTCGCTAGGGAAAAGCACACCAGGAGTTTGGTCTTGTAGCAATTTAAACATTGCGGCTCTTCGTTCAATCCTAATCAGTGAATTAACATTCACCGCAAGGACCTTCAAAGTTTGCTCCACCATGTGCGTACCCATTACGACATGTGTTGCGTTAGGCCCGGCAGCAGCGCGTAGATCTGGTCCACCCGCTTGGCCTGTTCTTGACCCTGCTTTTGCAGCTGAGCCATCTGCCCTTGGATTGCGAGCAAGATGACCAGCATGTTAGGTGCAGCTTCCGTTGTTCTCGGCATTGGCGCCGGAGAAGCAACAGTCGCTTGCTGTTCCATAACCCCCCTACCTGACGCCATTTGGGAGTAGGAAATTTGGGGCGTGACGGCTGGTGTTTGAAACCGAACAGGTGAACGTTTGACCTCCACCTTCTGCTGCCGAGCCAGTTTTGCTTTTTTAATTTCGGTGAACTTAGGACAACCCCGATAGTTTGCGGTGTGTCCCACGTTCCCACATAATACGCACGAGAGCTGCGACCTATCGGATGCTCCGTCAACACCCAGAGCACACTCCTCGGAACTGTGGTTCTTTGCGCACTTCACGCATCGAGGCTGCATTTGGCAGTTCGACGCGGCATGCCCGAACCTTTGGCAGCGAACGCATTGTATAACGCCTTCGCTCCTTTTTAGTTTTTCCCAGTGAACCACCTGGTAGTCTAGGACATTGATACTCCTTAGACTATCCAGACGGCTTTCGGGACTGAGCTGCACCAGGAAGAACGGCAGACTCCGTTTCTCCCGCCTGGCTCTAGCTGTGGTAAATGGCTTTACCCCCACAAACTTGAGTCCTTCGCACTCCTTCTCTTTGAGCAGTGCTAGGATCTCCTCAGGATCAGAAGACGGTTCCAACCCCTTCAACAGCATCGATTGCCGCTTTTCACACTTCGGTGTGAATGAGAAGTGCTCCGTCGTCGTTTCCTTCAGGAGCTCTTTCACTTTCGCATAGCCCTCCACTGTATTACAGTGGATGGCATGACGATCGTTCCCCAATCTTTTAATGTTAAAATTGTTACCAATGACCAACTTACACAGGTCCTTGGTTGCACTCACCTCTAATTTATAGGTATTAATAGGAGGTACCTTCTCCTTCTTCTTCTGATGCTGCTGTAGTTGTTGTTGTTGCTGTTGTTGTTCTTGTTGGTGCTGCTGTTGCTTTTTTTTCTGCTGCTGTGGTTTCAGCTTTTGTTTTTGCAGCTGTTGCTGTGTCTGCTGCTGCTGTTGTTTCTGCTGCTGCTGTTTTTTTTGCTGCAGTTGTTGTTTCTGCTGCTGCTGGATTTGTTTTTGGGAGCTCGATACTTCCAATTGCTCCCTCTGCCTGCGTGCTATTTGCCGTTGCTTAATAGCAAGCATTTCCTTTTCCAGCCTTTGTATGCTGCTGGTGATGTTGTTTAATGTTTTCTCATCCTCATCCTCCGATTCGGATGCCGCTAGAGAGGCAAAGTTGTTATTGCCCCCCTCGTAATTGACCTCATCAGCCAATAAAGCGTCATTTGTTCTCTTTTTTGTAAGAAACGGCTTTCGCCACGGCACCGGCAACACTATATTTGCCTTTTTCCACTTCCGTTATGGGAAGAGCGGAGCGCTCTCCACCATCCATCACGTTGTTTTGTTTTTTGTTTTTGTGAACACTTTAATTTCTCTTATTAAAATTGTCTGTCTGATAAATTAAATAAGAAGAACCCGTTCGCAGGGGCTGGGAAGCGAACCCACAACCCCGAGATTTGTCGCCCGGGTTTTTGCCACTTAGGCTACCGAACACTCGATAAATTATTGAGTAAAAGTATACTCCTTTTTTTTTTGCTTTTTTTTTTTGTTTTTTGTCTTTCACACTGTGAAGCCGAACACGAAAAAATCACACGTCTATCCTCTGTCAAGGTCTATGAACGACTGGGGAAGAAACGCATCTGTGGTTTCGGATGTTCAAGGGCTTTCACATTATCATATTATGAGTGATCGGAAAGACCGAGGACTTATCTTTATGTACCGAATTCACTCTCACCATCTAAACTTGGGCAATTTTCCAACCAAGATCTAGTTGCTCCAGACGTTAGCTACGAATCTCCATATGACTCTTTATTATAACCATCACCGAAGGCGGTGGCCGAACTCATTAATTACTGTAATTCCAGAAAGATGGGCTTATCATATGCTGCGATGCTAATTCTCAGAATACTTTTTCGAGAATAGCAAATCCAACATGCGAGGCAATCATCACATGGATTCCATACTGTCGTCTGACCTGGTTGTCAACAATGCTGGCTCGCAGCCAACTTTTGTAGCGAGAGTAAGAGAGCAAGTAATCAACATAATGTTATCCAACAGGTATGCCAAGGAGACTACTGTCTAGAAAGTACATCCGGTGATCTACATGTCAGATCATTGGTACACCGAATTCAGAATCGCATGCGAGGTCTCAACCTTATTGAAGAGGAGGAATCCGCGGAAAATCAACTGGACACGATTTAACAAGGAGCTCCGCAAGTCAAACAAGTGCTTCTTCCTAGGCTTAGGACTAAACAAAAGCTAGGGAAATCTGCTCAAAATCTGAACGGTAGCTTCGCCATGTGTTTCGAACTGGCATGTTCAGCTGTGTCCTTGGTGGAACGCAGAGATTTGTCGTAGCAGAACAGCCAGCTATTATTAATGAAGCTGCTAGTGAGCTGAATAACACAACACACCGTAGCTGGTATATCTCATCGGATGTGGTGACGGATGAAGCCATTAAACATGCTGTTACTTCCTTTGAAGGCTTCAAGTTGCCTGGCACCGATGGCATATACCCAGTTATGTTACAAAAAGATATAGACCAGCAGTAACTCTGAAAAGAATCTTCAACCTGGCCCTGGCATATGTACCGAAAATCCAGTCGTTTTAACGAAAATCGAAGAAGATGACTACAGGGTCGTCAAGAGTCACAGACCTAAAAGACGGACTTCCTTCATGTTGAGGAACATGGAGCATGTGGACAAAACTGTTTGCGGACGCATCCTTTGTCTGAGATGCAACATGCTTACCAACGCAGAACATCTTGCGAGAGTACACTTCATAACCTGGTAGGCAGAATTGAAGGCGCACCCAACAAGAAGCAATACGTGCTGGGTACTTTCATCGACATTGGGGGTGTGTAACTCGGCCGTACAACATGGCATAGACGAATCACCAGTTTTGTGGATCAAAACAATGCTAGTGAAAAGCATTGCGGCCAATATGTTTTAGCGGGAGTAAACAGTGGTTGCCGGCGGCGTTCTCCACTTCTATGGTAAATGTTGACCGACTCACTGTTCAACGCACTCAAAATTCTGACATCTACGCACAAACATACGTGAATGATGTAGCTGCACTGCCTGTTGTGCTTATTGCCTGTCCGCTATGAAGATTGTGCTAGAAATAGACCTTCAGTCAGTTCTCTCAAAACTAAAGTTGTCCTTTTTACGAGAAGAAGGAATCTAACTGGTCTGACTCATCTAGTGTCTAAAGGCATCAGCGTTACAATACTTGAAAGCAGCTAAGTATTTGGTTGTCATCCTAGATAAGAAGCTATCATAGCTTTCGGTAAAAGATGAGGCCTGCCACCGAGAAGGGTCCTCTCGATCTACACAGCTATTATAAGGCCAGTTACATCTAATGCCTCTGTTGTCTGGTGGAACAAGCTCTCACGAAAATACGTTATAGTCTCGGCTGCATGGGGCTTTCTCTAGCACACCTGGCTCCGTTCTAGACGCATTAATGAATATCCTTCCCCTTGATATTCATATCATGGACTGCACTCTTAAAGCCATCTTTCGTTTAAACCTTAAAGAAAGGTGGTCTTTGGTACAATACATGTTGTAGCTTTGATAAATTTGTGCGCCAACTGTCTTATGGACATACCGTCTGATGTAATGACACGACGACTACGGAAAAAGTAGGAAATCGACTTTCTCCGTGCCCAAAACTGGTTTGAACTAGAATTTGAGCCAGGAAAGGAATGTAGACGAGTATAGGATGTCGCGCTGGTGTCCTTCTGGAAGGCGACAACATTAGATTTCATTCCAAGTTACGAAAATAAGCATCTGCCTTCTAAGCGGAGATACGTTTATATGCAATCGTAATGGCAACGAACTGTATGTTAGGTATATTGTGAAGAATGGGTGGAACCTTGCTAAACCCTCTTATGACATCCAAACTGGTTCGAGGATACAAGGCATCACTGAACGCAGTCGGAAGGCAGAATTCACTGAGTCTTGCCTGGGTCACAATGGGATCATGGAAAATTAACTTGCCAGGCAAGACTCAGAGGACCGTTTTTCAGGACCCGGTAAGTCTGCCTGCGTCTTCATTTAAGGCTTCCATTGATAGTTGGGTTTAATATAAGCCCAACTGCAGATAGAATGACTCCCCAGGTTGCAGGCAGAACCAACCGAATGCTTCCCAACGTCTCTAAGAAATCACTGGTTTTGCTTATTATTACTCGTTTTTCTTCAAAAGACTGAGAAATTTCATTAAAATGAACTAGGCGTACAATGGACTAGTATGCTAGTTGAGTGCCCAATTCCCATGAAAAAAAAACTCTCTCCTATTAAAACCGTGTATCCTTCACTTCAATTTATCACGAAAACAAATTGGTAAGCATAAAGCAATGTTGGTCTCCAATTACTGTAACCGGCTCTCCGACATCATCTCGGAGATAGTACTACCAATTACCACCTCCGGCCTGAAAACCGCACTAAACAGTTAATTTTTCATTACAATCGATGCTGTTGGAACACCTCCAGCTATTCGCCTACCCAAATGCGGCAATTTTGCTTATTAACAAAGGCATTCAACCAAAAATGTATCTCGTCACTGAGGATAATTTCTCAGCGAAAATACATATCTTCTTCCAACTTCAATACAACCTACTCAGCGATAGTTCGACGTGCGCGATGGTCACTTAGCTTTAGCTCTTGAGTCAATACCATCTTACATAGCCACGTACGCAAAATACTTGCGATCGGCGCGAAATTGATTGAATCGGATCCGTTGATTCGAATTTTTTCATGAAGTGCTTAATTATTCGCTTATCGAGATGATTATTATGACCGCAAATTTTAGTTATCGTAGATGCCAAAAACGTAGTCATAACTGGCAGCCGATTTTGATTAAAAATTTGAATATACCTGAATAGCTTGTTGAAGCACATACCTCTATGTGATTTAATTTAAGGCAATCTGTCAAAAAATCTTGAGTTCATATTTAGAACCCCTGTTGGAAAAATGAAACGCATCTAATGATCTAATGAAACCCTTCACACGAATAAAAAAGCAAACACCCAGCCCTCATCGTCACATTTTGACTTCAAGGCACGGTGGCATGGACTTTATCTAAAGCGTACGAATATATTCACGGTTGCTTCGGGAGAAGTGTTCTTAGAGTGATTCTTGATCTCGACTGGATAGTGACAGCTCACCGATTCTGTCAACAACATCGATGTCATCAGCATATGTAAGTAGTCGCATAATATTTTTTAAAATTGTGGCTCTGGTATAAGGTTTCCTTAAGCATGAGGTTAAAGAAGACACATGACGGTGCATCACTTTGTCTACACCCTGACCTTTGTGGAACACGGACTTCTTGAATGTTCTCTAGAACCTAGAGCGTTGTGAATACGAGTATTTGGTTGGTTATGAACTAACCCGGCCAAAGGCCGCACTTTAAAAGATTAATCAGATTATTAACAAATAGTTTCAGTTGTTTACATAATGCGATAGAAAAGATCTTCTACGGGTGTTAATGAGACCCACGTTTCTATAGTTGGCGCAGTTTAGATGGCATTCCATTTTGAGGATCTGGCAAACAATGCCGACACCCAAGTTGACTGGTTAATTGTGCCTAACACCGGTACTATTTGGTTTGTCCCGCACTTTTACAATCTACCGCATTAGGATTTCTTATTTTCGCCACCGACTGTTAAACAACTACTTAATTTCCCTGCTCATTTTTGAAGGTTTCTGTGGAATTTTTGGCATGACAAATTCGTTTAGCCTTTGGGAAAATTTGCAAATGTCATTCATGTCATTTCTCGCTTCTTCTTCTTCTTCCCGCTTCTCTCTTACTGGTAAGGCGCTCGAATCGCTTTCGTCCTTCTATCCGCCATCAATTCATATGCAAGATATTTTGATCCATACTACCAGAGGTTTTGTTTGGGTGGTTGGGTGAAATCGAGCACATCACATGCAATTACTGATGTCTTCTTGCCACCGGTGGGATTTACTTAAAAACTTAAGGCGTCAACGTGAAGTTGAGAAAAGTCCCATAGGCAAAGGTTATGTCGATTTAACACAATTGCAGCTTTTTAACTTTAAATCTTCGCACAGTATTTCTTCATTGTCGTGACGGCCGAGATATTTATAGACGTACCCTGCCTGCAACTAGGTAATCTAGATAATATTCCGAGTCTCCACCGGCCACTCAGAATGTTCGAACATCTATACAAACTGAGGGAGTGCCTACGGTCAATCGCAACATGTTCAATTAGGTTGAGTGTTTCATGGTCTAGTAATCGTCACGTCAGGTTCTTTTGTGGATATTTAGAGAGGAAAGCGTGTGCTGGTTATAGTGATATTCCGTCCAGCGGAATTCCAATTGCTGACTTGCTGCTGTGTAATCTATGTTTCCCGATTGTATCTACTACGGAAGACGTTTCCTTTTCTTATTTTGGCGTTTGAACAACTTAAAACGATTTTGACGTCTTACTTAGGCCGTTGTTTGTAGGTTTTATTGAAAAGATAAAAGAAAAATATTTTTTTGATTTTATTACTTTAGTCTGCCGGTTACAACAAGTGCGAACTGGTAACTGGTAACTAGGCTTTGCTTCTTTCCCTGCATTTTATGCCACAGTTTTTCATCCTCCTTTTGATGTATCCATCAAAAGTAACTCGATGGCGATGATATCTGCTTGATTGCACTCTATTTGCTGCACGTGTCATGTTTAAAGCATGAATGTTCCATGTGCAAATTTGAACGTACAGGTAAACCTCCTATAACGTGGTTTCGCTACAACGCGGTTCACAAAATACGGACATTTTCTTACAACGCTACTCTTACAACGCGACTTTTACGAAAAATTTTTCAAATATTTACTATTATAATTTGAAAGGGTTTTTCTTGCCCATATAAAATTCTTTGCATTTTGTCCATACTTTGATACCTATCTTTTTTATAGCATTGCCACCCTACACTTGAACATGTGTTTACAAAGTGACAAACAAATTCATACGTAATTGTGTAGTCAACGACAAAATTAAAAAAAGGGGTTTCCCCGCGGTTCTAACATCACACAACGATTTATGTTACTTTCATTTGATGTAATAATTTTTTTGTTAGTTTGTTGTCGGCATTGCAAATAAAAGCATCAATCTAAAGCGTGTAAAAAATTGCGAAAAAATATTCAGTCTAATTCCAGTTAAATTATAAAAAATTTGTGAAACAGTTGTTGTTTTTTTCGTAAAAGAGTTTTGATAAAATTATTTTAAGGTGAATAAGTAAGTTTCTTTTAAACCTTATTTATATGTACATATGTAACTTTATTTAAATGCAAATAAATTTTTAAATTTAGCCACAAAAATGCCGAATGAAAAAAAAACGCCGTTAAAACGAAAATTTTTATCCATTGAATTAAAAATACAAATTTTGGATCGACTTCAAAATCAAGAGGGGATAAGTGATATTGCCAGACATTTTAACTTAAATGAGTCAACAATAAGAACTATCAAACAAAACGAAGAAAAAATTAGAAGTTCGGTAGCATCTGGATCCTCTGTAGTCGCGAAAGTAACTGCTCGTCCTAGACCGCAGATAATGGAGAAAATGAAGCAATCGCTTATGGTGTGGATAGAAGACATGACAAAAAAACGATTGCCCTTAGATGGGAATGTAATTAAGCATAAAGCACTAAAAATATTTAATTATTTAAAGGAAACAGGACAATCGTCAATCGATGAAGACAATCATCAATTCGTAGCTAGTAATGGATGATTTGGAAAATTCAAAAAAAGACATGCACTTCACAATTTAAAAATACAGGAAGAAAGTGCATCCGCAGACGCAGATGCAGCAGAAAAATATCCAGCAGAGTTCAAAAAAATTATTAAAGAAAATGGTTATTTACCTGAACAAGTGTTCAACGCAGATGAGACAGGCTTGTGGTGGAAGAAAATGCCTTCAAGAACTTTTATTTCGAAAAACGAAAAAAGGGCTCCTGGCTTTAAAGTTTCGAAAGATCGAATAACATTATTGCTGTGCAGTAATGCGTCTGGTGATTTTATGACCAAGCCAATGTTTATTCACCGATCATTAAATCCAAGATGTATGAAACAATGCAACAAAAACAACCTTCCAGTGTATTGGAGAGCCAACAAAAAATCATGGATGACTGCCAGTTTATTTAATGATTGGTTTTATCATTTCTTTGTTCCTGACGTAGAAAATTATCTAAAAAAAATAACTTAGCATTTAAAGTTTTACTACTTTTAGATACTGCGCCATCTCATTCGACTGATTTAAGTCATCCTAATGTTCAAGTCGAATTTTTACCGCCCAACACCACATCGCTATTACAGCCTTTAGATCAGGGCATAATAGCAGCATTCAAAGCTTACTACATTCGGAAATCCTTTGAGGTAATATTAGAGAAGATGGAGTCAGCAAATATTACGGTGAAAGAAGTCTGGAAACAATTTACAATTTTAAATTCTGTTGAAATTGTTGATGCGTCACTTAAAGAAATTCGTCCTTCAACACTAAAAGCTTGCTGGAAAGCACTAATACCGGAAATAGACGTTCAGGGCACTGTTTCTACACCAATAGAAGATGAATATAGGAACATAATGAGATTGGCGCATGCAGTAGAAGGTTATGGATTTGATGAAATAACAATGGCTGATATTCAAGAATTAATTGCGGACGACGAAATAAACGGAGCAGATTTAGTGGCAATGACAAATGAAGAATCAGTTGGAGATAGCTCTGACGATCTTTCCGATGTTGAAAATAAAAACTTTCCACTAAAAAATATCGAGAAAGTTTTAAATATGGCAAAGCAGTTGGAAGAATATATTTTGGAGAACGACCCTTTAAGTGACAGAGCAGAAATATTTAAACGAAATCTTCAAAACAATTTAGCTCCCTATCAAGAAATTTATAAAGATTTCCGAAATAAGAGCAAACAAACTTCAATGCACGATTTTTTCAAACCAATAATCGTCGAAGGATGCCCGAATCTGATAGTGGATCAAGCTCAGATTTTGAACTAGTACGAACAAAACGTTCGAAACAAATCATACTAAGTGATGAGGAGGAGTAGAAAGTTATCGTTCTATTTTGGCTTTAATTTATTAAATCTTTCAACTTGAATATTTTACGTAGAATTGAAATTTTATTTTATTTTATTTTTGTTTAAATAAATGTGTGAGTGTTATTAAATTACATAATATGTATGTTCTTCTGACTCAATAAATAAATACACAAAATTATATTATGCAAATATTTTTACTATACAAATTCCAATATTTTATTGAAAATTTTTTTACTTTGGAACCAAACTCTGATTTTTGTATGGAGTTAGAGTCTCCTACAACGCGATTTCCTACAACGCGGAGTTTTTCAGGAACATATTCACCGCGTTGTAGGAGGTTTACCTGTACTTCACTTTTTTTTCAATTTGCAGAGTCGTCAGCAGTAAATTTGTCATTATCAGGGTTAAGATTTTACAGTGGACAGGTAGTTAATCGCAGACGCAAATCTCAATCTAAATAGCCAGACCCTATCTGCGGAGTTGAATATTTCGGAGCGAGTAAAGTGCTTATGGATATGATAGTTGAAGTTGGTATACTAAAAACTCATATGTCATCATCTCTATCTCAGCACAATCATCATTATCCCGAAAGATCCTTATCGCCCTCCGCTTCAAATACATTGAAATCGCTTGTATGAAGTTACTACCATTCTAATTAGTAACGCCATTCAGTTTATGAACCCATTCGCCTTACGTCCACCTTCTGAGATTCAGTCATTTCCGTAAGCACGTTGTAGTGTTGATTTTATCGCTTACTCAACACTCACTAAGCTCGGTTGGACGAGACCAATATCTGATATCCGATGTCTACCACGAGGAGATAAAACAGGCACAATTGATGTGTAGTTATAGTACAATAGTATGACTGGACATTGCCAGATTTACACCGCCCACCCTAATCGTGCAACACTCTACCACAAAAATAAAAATGTAAACCTTCGTGGAACGAAATAGGTTTTAGCCCTCAGCCACACTTTCCGTAAAATCCAATTTTAATATTTACTTTACGTAAATCAATTTGTTTCTCATCAAAGGGTTTATCGAATGCACTTCAGCTCAACTTCAATTGAAACTCATCCTATCGATTTGATAAAACCCACACACACACACCCTCCACAAATAAATTATAAAGTAAAATTGCAAAAAAAATACAAAAAAACAGTCAAGAGTCCAGAGCGATTTCAGACTACAAAAACGTGGGTAAATATGTTTTATTGGCAATATAATACCAGTTACCAGATAATAAAATGATTTGCTTTCGGCATTATTGCCATTACAGTCGTAATTGTAATGCGGAGTCAAATTAATTGCAACAGCTTCCTCCGGAAGCCAGGGCTGGCCATCATTATGCACACGACCGGTCGGCCAAGGTCATATCAGCTTGCGTTGTATCGAACAAATCGGTGTTAAAATCACGGGACCAATTGTAAATTATTTTTTATCTCCTCCTTGGTTAGATAATTTATTAGTGCAATTGCTAAACTATCCAGGGGTATAGAGAAGGATTGTAGGGGACACGGGACCCATTTTAGTGATTATCGCTGTTAATATGATATTTTTTTAGAAATGGTACTTACAACATCAAATTAATTTTTTGCATAATTCTCGTTTGTGTTGAGATTAAAATATGACTGGCCCATTCGGTGAAACAAGGCACACGCAACAAAAGGGATACAATTTGAAAATTATGATATCTAGTAGCATTAACCTACATTCTATGCTCGCCATGCTCACCATTGCAAAACCGGAAAGGGAAATTGAATAAAAATTCATTCTATTGCGGTATTTGAGTACATAGCTGTTGATGGTATTTCTACATTGTTGGGCGGTGGTTTTGGGGATTTCGGATCAGTGATGTGTGCTTTTGTGGGTAGTGGGAGCTCTAGTGGTAACGGTTCGGTTGTCCGATAATCCGATTCAAATAATATCTGCATAAACCGCTCAGTTGGTTGAATCAATTCTCGTTGGATCTCGTTGGTGTGCATGTGTACTCGTATGTATCTGTGCAATGTATAAATTGTTTTTAACTCTGATTAGATATGTGTCGGCATGTCATTTACAAAACAGTCGATCTGACAGGAGTGCTGTCAGAATAGTTTATGACTTTTAATAAGCGTCCTGAGGTTCGATTTCGGTGACAGGTACATTAACGTTGTAAACTATTGGATTGGCAATTCTAAATTGTGAAATATAGCAGAGCTAAAGAGCTTTAAAATTGGACTACTCTGTTTTCTGAAGGCCTTGGAACATTCAGACTAGACTTTGAGTAAGTCACTGCGAAAAATACGAAGGAGTGCAATGTCCTATGCCTGAGGACATGCAATAAAACCTTGATTTTTTCGGGACGAAATCAGAAGCAAATAATACGCTTCACGATGTCAAGAAAGGACTTTAAGCTGCTTGTTGACCTGGTCACATCATTTAGTGCTTCAACCTTGATAAATTGTTGACATTGCTATAATCTAACTTTGAAATAAAGAAAGATCGGTGTTAGAAGAAGGCAAATGAATTTCTTACCCTTTGGTTCCAAGACCGTCCTGCAAACTCTGCTTTTAGAAATATTAACAGTTCTATGCCACGGCAGTGGAAAAAGTACAGGCTATTTTCAAGAAGGACACCCAATACCAACGTCTTCACGAATGACACTTAACCCTAATTAAAAATAATAAAGGACGACCAGATAGCAACGATAGTTCTTCCAATTGTTATGTTTGGGTAGCTGTTGAAGTTACCAACGATATTCAGCTATCAAAGTATTCAGTACGGCTTACGATTTCAAATTATTACCGAAATTCCGGCTCAGTTGTACAATAAATACTCAATTTCGTACTGACGTCGGTCGTCATCATGGCAATTCGTCGCACCGTTGAAAAGTTTGAGGGAAAGTAAACTCTTTTTGATCTTAAGCCAGACAGAGATTGGTATGAAATAAAGAAAACATAGTCGCCGTAACGGCCAGTATTGAAGAAGATTCAGAAATGTCGATTCTGTGCGGATTAGCACATCAGAATTGAGCATCGCCAGAAAGTCAACCCGGCTTACTTTGTGGTTGGATTTGGGCCTGCATCCGCATAACATTGTGCTGACGTAAGAATTGAAGCCGGACGATCATAGATAATGCCGTGAGTTCGCTAATTGTGTGCTGGAAAGCTGGCCGGAGATCCTAATTTTCGCCAAAAAATAATTTTCCCGGACGTGGCCCATTCATGGCTCAGCGGCTACGTCTACAAACAAACTTTCCATTATTGGAGCGAACACAATCCGCAAGTGTTCTGCCAAACATCAATGCATCCACAAAGATTGGCTGCTTGGCGCTGTTTATGGCATGTCGGCATCATCGAACCTTATTTCTTTTTAAATGAGGAAGGTGACACCGTTTCTAAGTACTTGTTTTTTCAAAATTTAAGTGAGGATTCATACAGTATGGAAAAACAGTATGTTTGATCACTTTGAAGGGTGGTGTGGAATAACCATTGTGATCACAGACATTTCGCCATTTGACAGAGATTTATCTCACGACGGTCATGTGTGAACTTCAGATATCATCTCAAATTGTGCGTTCGAGTACACTATCTTGAAAAGAAACAATTTTGAAAAATATAAATCGATATTTGCTGCTTAATTCCAAAAAGCGCAAAAGTTCCTGTACCGGTTCCGTCTCAACCGTGATAATGTCATTAGTTAGGTATATGTTCATTCTGTCGTTTGTTCAGATTTCAGCATATAATGTGCAACAAACATTTTTTGGCCAGGACTTCTATTATAACCCTGATAGTCTTTATTTCTGTAAGGTGGTCGTATTTGCTTAACCTGCGTGTTTACTAAATCAGTGATTCCTATTTACAACTGAAATTTTACATGTCTTTTGCACTAATACTTACATAAATCATTCTTCAGGTCGTACAAGGTTCCAAAACTCACTTTTTTTAACGTATGCAAATGGGGTCCCACAATTCACGCAAGATTTGAATTTTGCACCGTTTGTGTGGAAAATGTTGCGAACGAAAAAACAAGACAGCTTCGCTACTCGAAGGGACAACGCGTTTTCAGTGTTAAGCAATATTTTAAAAATAATGAAGGTTTGGTAGATACAGTTCGGAAAATGTAGTCGGAATAGTGATTTAACTTCATAAACTGTGAAGAGAATATTTCAAAAATTTAGGGAGTCCGGATCAATTAGTGATCTAAGACACTCTGGTCGTCCATCAACAAGTCATTCAACACAAAACAACGAAGCAGTTCGTGGGAGTGTTGCTCACATCGCGGTCAAGAATTGGACATTTTGAAAAGCTTTCTACAGCGTATTCTCACGAGAGATTCGCGTCTTTATGCATACAATTGCATTTAATTGACTTCAGAACTGACCACGCGAAGAATGTTCGTTGAAAGGATTATGGTACAACAACAAATGGATGCTGATTTTTCAAACAAAACCATCTTCGGCGATGAGGCTCATTTTCATCTTGATGGCCGTTAGTCGTCGTACTTGTCGAATTTAGGGTTTAGAAAATCCACTAGTAATTGTTGAGAAATAAACGCATCCCCAACGTGTCACTGTTTATGGTTGGGATTTGGGCTGGAGCCACTGTCGGCCCATCCTTCTATGAAAATGCGGCTTGGCAAGCAAAAACCCTCAATGCTGCTCGCTATCGGGACATGAGAATGAGACATGGATATTTGGATGTGCACGACATGTGATTTCAACCGAACTATGCCTCATGTCATAAAGACCATGGAATTATTCACTTACTGCATGAGTCGTTTCCTGGTCGTATTATTTTCCTTTTTCCTTTTAGATTTGGCCCTTCAGATCATAGGATTTAACGCCGTTGGATGTTTTTCTTTTGGGTTTTTTGAAGTTTAAGGTATATGCTAACCATAGATCAACGAATATGTGTTAATGGCAAACTCAACGAATTCGTTTGCAATCCCACTCCTCAAAAACACACAAGTGAATTACCAACACTTGTCCAATCCTATAAACTGAATTTGCTAGAATGACAGCAATTTACACACAAAGTTCACTATGTATCCGTAAATTGGATGAAGGTTTTGTGTAAAATGTGAGGAGAATCGACATTGTTGATGATTCGAACGTATTCAGAGACAGGATCACACAGATAGGGGCAATCAAGGGAAAGCCATTTTTGCACTCTCAAAATCTGGAATGTTCCATTTACTACAAGTCCACAACCACCAACAGAAGGAGCAATCTGAGTGCTGTATCAACGAAATTTATGCAAAACTGTCATGGAAAATTTCGGCAAAACAGTGTGTATATGCCAGCAAAGCCGTGGAGACCATTTACCTGATACGATATACTATACATGACCCTGTACTGTATTTTTAATCAACACCTGTGTTTTCGATGAAAATTACTTCTTGTGCGAATTTTGGAACACCCTTTAAATACATATTTTTCTTTGGTCTCAGGCCTTTCTCTACTGTGTGGTCTTCCGGCTAGGAATCAAGGACTCTTCGGATCGTATATCTAAAAATCTAACAAACGTTGAATTATTTAAGACTACCACAATTATTTAGGACGGCAGTGTAACTAAATTTCGATAGTTCTGAATATATTTTGTATCTTGGGGTGTCGATAAATAAAGAGAAACCATTTTTTCTAATGAATTTAGCAACCGTTCATCAATTGGCTACCGCGATTATGCGATTTGACACCACTCGATTATTTTCTCTGAGTCTACGTCAAGTCCTTAGTCTACACTTACAAGCCAACCATTTTGAACGAGTTCGATACGAACATTCGACACGTAATATAGAACCGAGTTATCAAAAATTGGATAGATAGGTACGCCTTGAAGCACTGCCAGCGAAGCCGAGGCGGCTATTTGAATGATGTGCTAATGGCATAATGGCATACATGTAGCTTCAAAACAATGCCAAAATCAATTTTATATTTCACACCGGCGGCGTTGTTTTATTTATTTTTTTTTTCCCTTTCGTTCTTATCTGGGTGGTAATTCTGTAACGCGATAGCTGATTCTCTTTTTAAAATGATAGTGAAAACGATAATAAAAATAAGAGTGGCGAAGATTTGCTTTCGAATAGTGATATTCTCGTTTTCATTCTCGTCCAAATTAATTTCGTTCCTGACTGTACGCAAAAATTTTGGAAACCGTTTAACTGACAATTATGAAAAACAGTAAAAATTTTCAAATTGTCATATATTTCGGTTGGTGAGTGCTTTGTTTAAAATTTTAAAAGTTTCATCTCATTGAATTGGTAGAAATATATCACCTTGATCAAAAAGTTCCGTGCGGCGCTCCCATTGTTCCGATTTTAGTTTTGTTTTTTTTGTTAAGTTGGTAAATCTGTTGTTCACATTCCCTCTAAATCTTAGCATCATAGCTTTACATTTGCAAAAGTTACGTAGCCAAGAGTACATCTATCTCTGTGTGTGTTGGCGATTTTTTAGAATTTTAGAAATGGATGTAAATTTGCGATTAATAATTAATAGTGCGCGAACGTTGGAAATGTTGGAAAAGTGTTTCGGCAACTATTCTCTAAAGAAACCGGTCGTTTACCAGTGGCACGAGCGGTTCAAAAGTGGTCGTGAGTCAATCGAAGATGAAGAACGCAGTGGCAGACCATCGATATCGAAAACCGACGAAAACATTGATGGAGTAAAAGAAATGTTGGTCAATAACTGCAAATTAACCATCAGAGAGATAGCGGAGGACTTTAACATTGCCTATGGATCCGTCCTAGACATTTTGGTTAATGATTTGGGTTTCCGTCATGTAGCAGCAAAGTTGTTGCCAAAAGACCTAAATTTCATGGAAAAAAGAGACCGTGTTGACGTCGCAAAAGAGATGATTTGCGAGGCTGAATCCGATCCCACATTCATCAAAAGGATTATTACTGTTGACGAGACGTGGGTTTATGAGTGCGACACGCAATCCAGACATCAGGCAAGTGAATGGCGTTCACCAAATGAGCCGAGACCAAAAAAACCACGTAGTTTTCAGTCAAAAAAGAAGGCAATGCTCCTGGTTTTCAAGGATTACAACGGTGTAGTGCATCATGAATTTTTGCCAGAAGGCCAGACAGTAAGCAAAGAGTATTATTTGGGCGTTATAAGAGGTTTGCGTGAAGCAATTCGCCGAAAGAGACCAGAATAGTGGGCAGAAAACTCGTGGATTTTACACCATGATAACGCACCGTCGCACAGTGCCATCATTATTCGTAATTTTTTGACGTAAAATACAACAAATACCATCCAAAAGCCACTGAATTCAGCTGATTTAGCTCCCTCTAACTTCTTTCGGTTCAATCGAGTTAAAAAACCACTACGGGGAACGCGTTTCAGCAGCCGAGAGGAAGTAATGGAAAAATTGCAAGAAGCACTGTGGATATACAGAAAACCGAATATAAAAAATGTTTCGAGGATTGGATCAAGCGTTGGCATAAGTGTGTTGCAGTCGATGGGGATTACTTTGAAGGGGACAATATAGATTTAGATGAACAAACTTGTATTTTTAATTTTCTAAATAAATTCCGGGATCATGATCAAGGTGGTATACTACAAAATAAATTCTGAAAAATGCAATTTAAATCCAATTTTTAGGCGTGCAACCAATAAGCAATTGGAATTGCTTGTTTCTTTTATAGAAAAAATTGGGGACTTGAGCAAAAATGTCTTTAACACTTCAGCTGGTAAAGTTCGTAGCAAATGTGGGATGCATTGAAAAATAAATTGAATAGCATAGGACCATCTATAAAAACTGCAAATGAGTGGCAGAAGGTAAGAATTCTTAGTATATTCCTTATTTAGAATTTGAACCAAAGGTAAAGGGTCGGCCATCTAACGTTTTTTTTTCTTCAACTAGTGCTTATTTCGTGAATGGTAACACTTAGCTCATGTCTGATTTGACAGATAATTAGTTTTATCCTTCCGCTGTACGAATATGGTTGTACATACGCTTGAACTACGCATCGCTATGTGGGCCTGCGATCGACTTAGAGAAGATGCCGATTTTGCCAAAAAAATCATCTTTTCAGATGAAGCTCATTTTGATCTTGGCGGGTATGTAAACAAGCAAAATTGTTGCATTTGGGGCACAGAAAACCCGCACGCATACATTGAAAAGCCGATACACCCAAAACGAGTCACTGTTTGGTGCGGATTTTGGTCCAGAGGCATAATTGGGCCATTTTTCTTCGAAAATGAGCAAGGAGTGGCCGTTACAGTCAATGGCGATCGTTATGAACAATGTTTGTTCACAAAAATTGAAGAGGAGGATATTGGCAACATTTGGTTTCAACAGGACGACGCTACGTGCCACACAGCCGAAGCTACACTCTATGTTTTGCGCCCTGGTTTTGAAGATCGCATTATCAGCCGAAGAGCTGATGTCGTTTGGCCACCTCGGAGCTGCGATTTGACACCGTTGGACTATTATTTGTGGGGTGCCGTAAAAGATAAGTGTTGTTACGCCGACAAGCCAGAGACAATTGACGCTTTAAAGCACAATATTCGTAAAGCCATTGGTGAAATACAGCTGCACACAATCGATAATGTGCTTAAAAATTGGACCGATCGTGTAGGCTACTGCATGGCCAGCCGAGGCAGCCATTTGAATGAAATTATTTTCCATTATTAACCGGAAGGATAAAACTAATTATCTGTCTAAGTGTAACCATTCACGAAATAAGCACTAGTTGAAAAAAAAATGTTTTGGACGCGCTAAAAAGTAAGCTGTCAAACCAGATAAAACAAATGGCAAAAACGGGAGGTGGCTCATTCAAAAACATTTCTCTTAGTCTTCCCTTAAAAGAAAGAGTAAATGTCTTAGTTTTCCTGTATAAAGCTGTATTAAGCTGCGAAAAAAAAAAATTTTTTTAGAGCTGAGGAGAAGTGCCGAAGTTTGGTTCCTCCCCATAAAGACGAACATTTGGAAGAAGAATTAGAAAGCTGTGATGATGTTTTTTTAAACAATCGCATTAAAATTATTTGCGACTGAGCCAAATGAGGAAGAATCAGCCAATCCTGAAGCAGAAGTATCTTCTTGGTGCGTAGATGTTATTTATGATTTTCTGTATTTGGAATTATTTTTTTTCAGAGACCTTTTTATGACCAGCAGCGCTAAGAGGGATGTACTTTTTCAAAACGAACTTCTTAAAACTTTAAGAGAAAGCAACGACATTAAGAAAATGGTGGCAGAAGAAAGAAATGAAATCCTAAAAGACTACGTTAAGACTTATAAAGAAACTTCTAAAGGACTTCTAGTATTGAAGAATAGAAAGCTAAATATAAGTGTCCGAAAACTTGAAGCCATATTGGAAAAAAATAAAATAAAATTGGACTTATAAAAGAAAAACTGTTTAAAGGATAAAAATTAAATGTATTTCGGTACACATTACATTAAACTGTTTGCTATTCTACCTTCTTAGCTTTAAGTACAGTTAATAAATATCCATAAAGAAAATGTTAATAAAGTCGAAAGACATAGTATAAGAATTTAGAGTAGCTTAGAGTGCCTGTGTGGGGCCAGTAAGTTAGTATAAGCTTATGATGTGTCCCTCAAAACTTTGAAAGCCCATATAAAAGATTCTTCTTATGCATCCAACCATAGTTTCAAAAAAAAATCCTTCCTGAGACTTTAGATGAATCACAGACTATTAAGGCTCATGAAAAGAAAAAATAACTTAGCTCAAAAATATAAAAGAAATCTTCAAAACGCTAATTTAAAAAAGTTATGGTGTTTTGTGCAAAACGGTTTTAAAAAACATTCATAATGCACGTAATAAATAAAGGGTTTCCCAATGGGGACTTGACAACTTTGAATTGAATTTGTGAACGCACTCTTTCACTAATCATCAAACTGTCACTGTCAATTTATTCAGTAAACTCAACATTTTCATCGTGGTAAAGTACACGAACGAGCAAAGTCTGTAAATTATAAAAACTTTAAGAGCGTTAACTCCAATTTTCGGTCGTAAGTCTCGCCCTCGTAGACAAGCGATAACTAGTTTAGTACAAACATTTGAGTCTACATATTCGTTGTGTGATGTTGCCGTGTCAGTGAGACAACGGGTTGGTCGAAGTGTCGAAAATATGGCGTATTTTGCGTAAGGATCTTGGTTTACACCCATACAAGATCAAGCTGACTCAAGAATTGAAGCCGATGGACCATTTGAAGCGACGTACGTTCTCCGATTGGGTTCTGGAGAAGATGCGCCAAGATGATGAATTTCATCGCAAAATCATCTTCAGCGACGAAGCTCATTTTTGGCTCAATAGGTTCGTCAATAAGCAAAATATGCGTTATTGGTGCTCCGCGGTGTAGTCATCACTTTCACAGCCAGCATCTCAGGTTGTTGTGTCACTTATGCCCAGCACATTTAAGTGCTTTGCATTCATTTCCTGGTTCAGGTTCTGGCCGAAATCAGTTCTGGGCACAAGGAAAGTAGATTTCATATTTTTTCCGCAACAGGAGTCCTGGTGTCATTGTATCGGACGGTATTTCCATAAGACCAGCGTCATAAGACAGCCGACGTACAATCAAAGATCCAGTTCGTGCTGTACCAAAGACCACTTCTTTTTAAACAGAATATGGGTTTGAAAGTGCTGCCAATAATATGAATATCAATTGGAGGGAAATTCATCAATGCGTCTAGAGCGCAGACAGGAGTGCTGAGGAAAGCCCCCATGCATCCGAGAAAAACCGTTCTTTGGAGTCAGGTAAAAGCAGCAATCACGTATTTTCGCGAGAGCTTATTCCATCAGACAACCGACGCATAGGACACAATTAGCCTTATCATAGCCGTGTAATCTAAAGGGCAACCCCGTGAGTTGCCGACAGCTCCTCTGCACTGCCAGAAAGCCAACAGCGCCTTAGATGATTTCGACGTAACATGTTTAGTACATAGAAGTTTGTTACCCAGTATGACACCCAAACATTTAGCTTTTTTGGAGAATTGTATAGTGATGCCTTTAATCATTAGCAGGTTCCTCCTTCTCGGTTTTGAGAAGATTGAAGGCCCATTACTAGTACACCAGTCATCGATCACGTCTGGGGTGTTCGCGCTTTAGAGCTAGACACTATCCAACAGACAGTACAGCTACATACATCATCCACGTTTTCTTGTGCATCATCGTTAGAACTATTGAGGGCGTTGAGCAGTGTCAGTGCCAGGCTGAAAATTCTTCATGCAAGCCGACATGAAGCCATCAAACGAAGCAATAGCATGTTTAATGGCCACATCCGTCACCTCAAGCGACGAGATATACCAGCTAAGTGGTGTTGTGTTGTTCAACTAGGAGTTAGTTGTAAGCTGGTTTCGATTAGGTTAACTGGGAACCCCAAGCATGAGACGGTGAGTCTTTGTTTTCGACTCAGTATAGGTACCGTCAGATTTTCCGAGTGGTTCCAGCCTGGTTGATCTTTCGCTTTTGAGAACTTTGACCAGCCTACTGGTTTCACCGATAGTTTCCATCTTATCGCAAAAGGCTTTGTAAGAGGCGCTCTTCGAAATCCTAATAAGCCTCTTAAAATCTAGGAGCGGGCGATCTGCAGGATTGTTTACTGACTGGGCATGTCATTTCAAAACACTTGCTGAGGGTGCCGTTCATGTTCTGAACAGTTTCCTCAAGCTTTTGTTTTGTCCTGAGCTTAGGGGGAGCACTATTGTACTTGCCGAGCTCCTCCTTAAATCGTGTCCAGTTGGTTTTATGCGGATTCCTCCTCTTCAACAAGATCGAGAGCGCGCATCCGATTCTGAACTCGATGTATCTATGGTCTGACGTGTAGGTCTCCCATAGTACTTTACAGCCAGTAATCTCCTTACCATACTTGTTGGATGAAGTTAAGTCGATACCGATACCAAATATTTTAATGATAGTTTTATTAATTTGTTAAAAGTTCCTTCAGAACAGAACATTGTCAGTGTATTCAAGCTATTACAAATACTAGATTTAGACAACGTAATTTAAGCAACACCATTTAATTATTAATTAAAGCTCGTAGGGGGTACACATATAATAGGGCTTGGACCTGTCCATGTGTACTCCTGGAGCCCCAATCACTGTTGTAATGCAATAATAAGTATGTACCCAAATATGTTTAAAGCACAGCAGAAAGCCTACGATGCTACCGCTGTATTTGTAATTTATTAACTTTAACATTTATGTTACTTTAATAATAAATAATAATAATAATAATAAGTCGATTACTTGTTGAGAGCCAACATTGTTGACAGCCAGGCCAGACGATAGTATGAAGTCCAGGAGGTGATTATCTCTCACGTTGCACTCGCACTGTCCAAGAAAGTTTTCTGAGCATTAGCATCGCAGCATATGATAAGTTCCTAGAGTCACAATATTCAATGAGCTCCGCTACCACCTCCAATGGTGGCGGCAGTAACGAATCGTAGGGGAAATAAGCAGACACAACGACGAATTTGTCCCATTCTCCATAGCAGGAAGGGTAGGCGATATGTACGATGAAGTCAAACGAAAGTTAAATGCACTGCGGAAATAACCTGCAAATTCATAGTTAAATTTGGAGTACACCAAGGCGTCTACAAAGTTCGTTGCATTTAACGTTGTGCAATATATTCAATTGTAGCTGTATATAAATGAGTCCGGAAGGTCATTTATTATAAGCAACAACATGACAAGCCTTCAGAATGCTCTTGACAAATGTGTATTGTCACTGAATACAGCGGGTTAAAAATCAGCCATGCCAAGACTAAATACGACAAACCCAACTCCTGACACGTGTTTTGAAGGATTCATTTGACCGCAGTGTGCGCAATATAAATACATTGGCTCTAATGTCGTTAACGACCAAGGAAACTGCGATGACTATGTCGCACATTAGATTGAGGTAGGGTGGCTTAAATGGCAATATTTCCTGACAGAATAATTTCTCTTAAACTTAACTGCTAAACATGATTGTCGTTTGTCCACTTTTGATATACGAATCGTAATGTTGGACAATGTACGAGAAGGATGTCAGCCTAT
Source organism: Volucella bombylans (assembly GCA_949129095.1). Classification (NCBI taxonomy): domain Eukaryota; kingdom Metazoa; phylum Arthropoda; class Insecta; order Diptera; family Syrphidae; genus Volucella; species Volucella bombylans. The sequence continues at coordinate 389,577,534 of OX422140.1, forward strand.
GTAGCAAAACGTAATCTAATAAGAAATACACACTTTCAGTTGATAGAGAGAGAACTTCACAGTGAGCAAATCAGCCTATTTCGCCATGTTAAAGAAAGGATTTGGGAAAATCCACTTCAAAAAGGAAAGAGGCTGAAGTTTCAGCTGAGGTTTGAAGACGATAGCGAAAGGAAAATAATTAGATGACTCAAATGCGAAAACTGTAGAAATCGCTTGGCATCACTAAGGAAGTGATTCAAAATAGGGCGGCCTTTAGAAAGGTTCTGGGGTCGGCAACTTTAGCAAGGCCCACGTAGATAAGTACGTGGTACAAGTATGTAGCATTAGATGTAAGTATACATAAGCGGACGATTTTACGAGTAACCTTTTATGTCAGTAATGTTCACCTCCCTGTAACGATTACTGTTACTTTGCACCAAAAGCGCTTTCCTCAATCTCCCGTTCGGCAATCGTTCACATAACAGATGCTGTAATTAAATTCACTGAAATGCTCAGTAAAATATTTTTTTTTTTTGGTTTTTTTTTTTACTCGTACTCAATCCTTTTGATTATTTTTGTGTTTAGCTTCAGTGGCAGGATTAAATAAAATTTCACATTTCTCACTTATGCGATTTGACAACAAATTGTCGCTCGAAAACGTGTGCTGAACGTGTTCGACTACTGGTGTTGGCTTCGCGCTCGGCACGTGTAGAACGTATAAATTTTTTAAAAATGTCAAATAAATTAAATTTCGTTTAATTACTGGTGACATCTGGCGGTGTTCCAGTGTCGCTGTCAACGCTTATGCCTGATGGCTGGCTGGCTGGCTGGCGTGGGTGTTCGAGTGTGCCCAATTCCTCCGGAGGTTTATTCGATGGACATTTTGCAGTAGTGCATGTTGGATGAGGCGCCCCAGGTTTTGGTTTTTATTGTATTAGTTGGTGCAAATATTTAAATGTCTATTATGTGAGTGTCGTCAAATTGAATTAGTTCAAGTGGAATGAACACATGAAATTAATTGAAATTAGCAAAATGAATTAATTGGGAAAATATGTGGTAATTTGAACATGACAGAGAGATTGTAGATACGAGTAGTAGAGTAAATGAAAGGTGTCCGAATGACAACTTTATGTTAAATAGTTGTTTAGGTTATATGGCTCATTAATTTACTACATAGTTCTAATTGAATAAAAGTAATTTAAAATAGTTAGGTCCACCTGAGCGGGTTCGGTTAGATTGCTATTTTATTGTATAAAATTCGTTGAAATTGATTGATAATCTAAAAGCGATTTGGTCGGCACGTTAAATACCTATTAAACGGCTCACACAGACAAAGTCATTTCCCTCAGGGGGTATCTGAAATCAATTGTCTACATTAAATAATACATATAATGTGGCTCTTTTTAATTGGTTTGGTAAAGAGTAAATAATACGGCTTCAGTAAACAATGTATTGTAATTGCAAATTACTGGCCCCATGCTGCCAGACCAAGATGATCTAAATCATTTCCCCAAGACGTAAGCTTACTTCCTTTAGCTATATACTTAACTACGTTTTGTAAGGTATCTATGGAGTATGCAATGGCATAATGAATTGCTACTATAAGATCGGCTCTGTAGATGTTAAAGAGTAGCGGTAACTGAACCTGTCCCTAAGCCGTACAACTTGCTTATGGAATGGCATGCCGAACTCTCTATTTCCTAGTCATTATAACTTGCAAACATTTTAGACCAATGTACATCGGTATCTTTCTTTTCTTCCTCCCTTATTTGCTTTCGCCCGCACTGTGTACAAACATTTTAACATCTTGAGCGCGCGCAGATTTAAAAAAGAATAAATAAATTTTTTTGAGGATCATTTCTTTCAAATGTTGGCCGTAACTTTTTTTTTCTTTTTTTTTTATAATTTACGCGCGCCTAAGGGGTTAGATACCCTTTTACTGTTGCCATGGCGCGGGCGGAAAGGTAGAAGAAAGAGAAAGGAAAATTGTTTTGTAGTGGTTTGAAACGCAGGTGCGTTTGGTTTCGATATTCGCTCTCCAGGGGTGGGAGTCCGAATAGGACGGAGAGATTTTGCTTCACTCAGAGTGATTCGAGTTATAATTCACAGTATTTTTTCTGTGCTTGAAACTCTACAACAGCCAAATCTACGTGTCAGTGTTATGCCTTCACACGCAGAATTTTCCTGTCTGAGTTCCAATTACAAATAAAAAACCGACTTGCCATGGGCAGGACTCGAACCTAGACCCTCCGAGTGAGAAGCGATTGCTAGTACCACTACACCACGTCCACCCCAACTGCGGCTAACATGGTACATTCTGATGTTCCAATTTTCGATAACGATTCGAGCAATACACAAGTAATGTTGGCCTCCAATTCCTCAATCGTAGCCGGCTCCATGTGGACTTTGAACTGTACGTATACCCAAATGAAAAGGTCTAGAGATGTGATGTCACATGACATCACGGTCCAAAGCGTGAAACTAATGGTTCACCGAATCGTTCTCGCAATAAAGCCATAGTTTCAGGGGCTGTATTACCGTCTTGTTGGAACCAAATATCGTCGAAATGACGAGCTTCAATTTCAAGCAGCAAATAGTCTGTTATCACCGCGCAATAACGGGCGCCATTCACAATTACGTTCCGGCCGGCCTCAGTTATGTAGAAATATGGACTGATGATCCCACAAACCACACCAAACCGTTGTTTTGTTTGGATGCAATAGCTCTTCTTCTTCTTCTTCTATTGCTTCTTCTTTTTGTTGCTACGCACCCCAAATATGGCTATTTTGCTGTACAAAATTTTGGTCGAAAACAGTGGATCTTCTTGAAGCCCAACGACTAAAGCGGGGACCGTTCGGATGATTCAGTTTTTGCATGAATTGAATTATGTATGCTTTTAAACCCAGATCCTCACGTAAAATACGCCAGGTTTTTGCATAAGACAAGTCCAGATCTTGAGTACCGGACCGAATCGATTTATCACCCTTATCGTGTACACTCTCCGCTACCGCCGCTTTATTTTCTTCACTACGGGCTAGATGTAGTCTATTTGGTCGCGTATTATCCAATAATGAAAATTAGGTTTGAGAAATGGAAAATTTTTACATTTACGAGTAGCTCCAACACAGCTTATTGAACTATCTGACGGGATGCGGACTTTAGTTCCGCGCCCAATCACAAAATTTCGGATGCGCGTCAATTTCAACGTCTATCACTCCTGGAGGCTCAACTAGAAAACCCTTCACTAATAAAGTAAAAATTCAGAGAGACGGGTGTCTACAAGAAAGGGCTCGTTGTTACTCAATTGCATTTCAAGAAACTCCGATTGAGGAGAGTAATTCTTCGTCTGATTTCTGCGCTAATGTCGTTGCTGCTTGTACTTACGGAACCATGGCAAATGGGGTCTTTAACTACTTCGAAATTATAGCTGCAAATCGTAACTCATTGGCCAAGCTTTCGCTGATGTGCATCCTTTTTTGAAGGCAGTATGTACTTTATTTGGCCTTATTTACCGTCAAACGCATTTTGGGCGCTTCTGTCTCATGAAAGATCGCTGTGTTCATCTAATCACGTCAATGTCATCCGCGTACTCAAGTTATTGTGTGAATTTAAAGAATATTGTGCTCCTTTTGTTGGTCAGTTAGATTTGCACGACCCTTTTTAAGTAATATTATAAAATTCACATGACAGCGCCTTGTCTGAAACCTTTCTTGATATTGAAGGACACGCTTACTACAGTGTCGAACTTGTACAACCTGACGAGCTTGGCAAGGATGTCAAAGCTACACATGACGTTATAAAGCTCATCCCTATGCACACGTTGTTATATGCGTCTTTGTCGACATAGAAATTTTGAGTTTTTGAGTGATTTGAATTCCAAGATATTTGATTAACGGTGAACTCTTTTGGCCTGAAACTACACCGGTATTTACCAACCAAATTGTTCATTAATCGCTGCAAATGCTTACATAATATAGCAGCAAAGATCTTGTAGGTGATGTTAAGTTGGCGCAGTCAAACGGGTCTTCTTTCTCATGGATCAAATATACGATGCTGAGATTCCATGCTTCGGGCATGCTTTCCTTTGATCTTTACTAAACTTGAGCTTCAATATTGCTACCCTAATTTGGTCTAGATCATGGGGTCAAAATTCTCTGTTGTTTTCATCCAAGGTAAATGGTTCTTCAGTTTGACAGCGGTATTTGTGTCCTTGGCATGTTCGTTTTATGTTCTATTTGTATTATCCGCAGCCGTACCGTAGCTTAAACAAAGTAATGACGGCAGCTGGTGTTAGCTGTATGGAAAATTCGCGCATCCGGAATACTAAAGCGATGTCTGGCGTCGATCTCACTGCGTTCAATCTGATTGACGGTTGATTGATCGGGGCAGTCCCTTTATAAATCTGGAGATGAGGGAACCGCATGTTGGCTACTAAAAGGTTACAAATTCTAAAAACCTCTCGAGTACTGATATAGGAAGCAGGACATGGTGATGGAAAATGATCACCGGGCACAACTTCTTCAGCTTTGATTTTGTCTCACCTGTAAGTTCTACCCTGTTCCTTAACAATTGCATACCTTTGCTTAGAATAACTTATAAGAGCACAAGTTCTTGTCGGTCCCTATTGACGCGGGCTTATCGTAATACACTTCTCCTGAATAAACATTTCGTCTAGTAAGGAATTGCATGTACTTAGGCGATTTTTTGTCAACCTGTTGCTGTTTTGGTTGATTTGAACCTGTACAAGTAACTCTTCCTTTTCGTGCAATAATTCCTCAAATTGAGTAAAATTTATGGCGCTTCATGTGTTGTATAGGCCTACGAAACTACTTGATTTTGATGACCATTGTCATATCCATTCTATCCATTCCAATGTTTGTCTTGTTCAATACTTAGTTAGGCACGCTAGATTCTGCCTATGAACTTATTAAGGGTCTCAAATAATTGTCAAGTCATCATTGCTTCTTCTAACCTACTCAAAGCTACAGTCTTGTTGCCATGCGTTCCGAGTCTTCGGCACTTTATACATATTAACTATTTCATCATGTTGAGTATGGATGGCTCCTGACGGTATTGTCCAGAACCAGTATGAGATGAATTAACTTCCCACATACTGATCTTGTCGCTGACACAAGATGTCTTGACTACTGAATCCGGACTCGGACTTAAGCTAAATTAAAATATATTTTAACAGTAATTTCACTTCCTCAAGTCTGTGTAATTTCCTACACTAGCGCTCTCAGGTTTCCTTGACAATGTCCTTCGCAAGCGATGTGGCTTTACTCTCAGAAACATAACCCTCGGCCAATCTACTGTATTTTATCTGATGCTGAGGGTCCTGGTGCTGGTACTGGTACTAGTGCTGGTGGTGGTACCGGTGCTCCTGCTGGTATTAATGCTTGTCTTGGTGCTGATGCTGGCGGGTGTGCAAGATCTGGTTCTGGTGTTGATCCTATTGCTGATGCTTGTGCTGATGCTGATGCTGGTGCTGGTGCTGGTGCTGGTGCTGGTGCTGGTGCTGGTGCTGGTGCTGGTGCTGGTGCTGGTGCTGGTGCTGGTGCTGGTGCTGGTGCTGGTGCTGGTACTGGTGCTGGTGCTGGTGCTGGTGCTGGTGCTGGTGCTGGTGCTGGTGGTGCTGGTGGTGGTGCTGGTGGTGGTGCTGGTGTTGGTGGTGGTGGAACTGGTGCTAGTACTCTATCTCAAAATAAAAATCAGAATTAGAGCTACTGGAAAGCTCGCCTAAAAACCTAATGCCAAATAGTTACGCAATATTGACAAATTGACACAGACTGTGTTTCCACTCTTTCTTTGAAACTAGCAATCTAATTTTTTCAGAATACAGAAAATCTTTACATTTCAATTGGAAAACCTACCAAAACAGAAGAAGATATCATCAAAGCACAATAATTCATAAATATGAAAACTAGAGCGTTACACTCCTTGGGGCCACCTTGCGCCTAACGAATAAATTCTAATGTCAAGAACACAAGTGTGCCGCTCTCTCTTCATTCGCCATAATGAAATGAAATATCGTCGTCCTTGGTCCTGGGAAATTAATAAAGATAACTTTCGTACTTTCTTCTTCCAGTTTACGTAAAAGACAGCAAAAATGGATTAGGCAAGCAGACATCTGCATTCCAAATATGTACCTCTCAGCATCATCCTTTTCCAGTAGTACTCGTACTCGTAGTTTTTTTTTTTTTAAATGCATCACCTTCATCTGTTACTTTTAGGTATTTATCTATTTTTGCCTTTTGGTTAATATAGTAGATCCTGGAGTACTGGCGCAGGTCTTGGTCTTAGTCCAAGTCCTGCTCTTGGTCACAACTTAGTTTGGGGTTTCGTTTCATTTACTTTTCATTCTTTTGCTTGCTTGCATCGGTTTTTTTTTTAGATTTTCCTTTTTCAACAAATATTTTATAAGTGTATGTGTGCAGAATGTAGATCCTTCTGTCGTTGCCTTCAACTGCATCTGTGATAGAAAATAGTTGCACAAAAGACGTTTGTAGCAGGGATTCTTTCCCTAGGGGAAATGCAATTAAAAGTGCAGCAAATCATTCGTTCGTTTCGTCTAAGGACTTTTGTTGCTCCTGGTAATGGTAGTAGTATTAGTAGTAGGAGCAGTAGTCGTTGTAGGAGATGGTGCTTTTCTTCTTGAATCGCATTTACCACACCAGAAGTTTTCAACTTTTTACATTTACCAAGTGGTGTAGTCTAGTTTGCCACTCCTTACTCGTATTTTCCTTTTCCGTTTGGTCCATTTGGATTTTTTGAAGCAGATTCTTGGCTTTAAACTATTCTGCGCATCTTTACCGTTCTTTCAGACTTTTATTATTGTACTGTGGGGTCAGTTAAATAAATTTGGATATAATTTTTTTTTTTTTTTTTTTAAAGGAATCCCAATTGGGCAGAGGGAGCACTAGGCTATCACAAAATATTTAAACAGCCATATCTAGCTAGGAAAACATTATATCACCTGTCTTATGGTTGAAACCAGAAAATTGTTGAACATGTCACTTAAGACTATGGTCAAATATTTTAGAAGAGGGAAACAAAAAGGTCAGGCAATCTAGCGTAATCTACATCGTGTCGAATGTGGAGATTCTCAGTCCCGTTTTGAACCTCATTCTCGAGAAATATAAAGGCATGAGTCTATTAGATACGGCGGTACTTTTTTTATGGTTTCAAGTCGTGGATCGCATAAATCCAGCCAATCTGCAAAGAGGTATATCTTTATTCACTGACCTACATATGTACATACCAAACCTGTCGTGAAATAAAGGAAATGAGTAGTCAAGATCTCCAACAGGAAAATAATTTAGACGAATCTTCACAGATAGGTTCAGAAACAATCAAGGATGTGAGCCTAGCGAACTTGAATCTGATTTCTAAGCATATGTAGCCCCAGTGATCAATTTTACGATTATTAAGTAGAAGGCTTACCGAAACCCTTATGATACTTTCAAACTTCGCCGAATGCAGTCAGTCGTAATGCCATATTAACTTAGTATTACTTGGGTAATAGGTGGATCCTTGAACCTTGAAAACTGGCATTCCATTGGCAACTGTGTTTCTTGCAAGAACAATATTAGCTGACTCTACAGTTGCAGGCATATCAAAAGAAAATTCCGCATTCAGTTCAATAATCAGTGGCTTCTTGACATCGTGATCCCATGGCGACATCGCAGAATGCATTTTTTTGTAAGTGACCAGCCTACAGGACGGCACATACATACATTTCTGTAAACAACTGAAATATTAAATTAAGAGGAACGAATCATACTTAGTTCTGGATGCTCTATTCCGATCCAAGATAAAGCACCGATCTGTCTTAAGGGTTTAAAAAACAATTTAAGCCGCTCTACGTATGAAGTTGGATCAGCAGTCTGAGCTCATCGATTCGTACACAATAAAGTAATATCGTAATGCCTTTCGTCGACAAAACTTACTGTTTCTGCCTAAAAAAAAAATTACCAAAACTCCTCCGGTTGGCGCCACAGTGTCTTGTCCACAAGGATGCTTGAGTTTGTTTACTCATTTAATGGTTTATAGCCCGCCTGCGTTTCTAGGTCATCTTGCACTGGTTGCCATGAAAAATGTATATACGTATTCATGGGGCGACTAGATGGATAAGAAATGGTTCTCTACCATCTACAAGCATTTGTGTTGGCCAAAGTTTCAGTTATTTTGAGTGCTATGCGAGGGTTTCATTTTATTTTGTTGCTTAATAGGAGTACAACCCGGACTTCGTCGCATCCAACTCAATGTGCAATTGCTTCATTTTTCGGGACTTGAAACGATGCATAAGAATATAGGATACAGAGCGAACATTTGAAGAGGACCAGAAGATGGTTATTCCAAGAAATGCGCTTGAAGTGTGAATAATAATTTTATCTGGCTGTAGTGAGGGGGCAATGGGTGTTGCTTATTCAAGTTGAGGGTGCAAGTTTAATTAACGATCTGGAAATCTTATTTATTGGACAATACGAGTATATTAGAGATCAGTGGAGGAGAAAGCAAAGGAAAGGAATTTTGAACGAATTGAAAATGTTCTCCTTGAGACAGCGTTGTTAAAAAGCATTTAACATTAGGGTACTTGAGTTAATGCTACAAATGAGTAAATTTATGAATGCATTGGATTTGAGCGTTCCATTATTGCTGGTAATTTTTAACATTAGTAAATTTGCAAGGGTTTGGAAGTCTTGAGTAAATAGTCCTAATAGAACTGAAGATTCTTTAAAATGTTGTGATACATTTGTTGTACCTTGAAACTTCACGGACTACGAAATAAATGTATGCACCTGTAACTAACGAAAGTCTTAAATCTGCCATGGTGAAAGTTATTACCGCTTTTCAGGAGAAACGACACATAAGTATGCAAAGTGAGAATATTTAGAAGTCCTGCAATTTTTACAGAAGATTGCACATACCAATTTGCGGTTTGGTTATTAGACATAGGCTACCAATTAGCCTTATGCTGCGGACCGTCTCCACCAAGTTAGTTGAACACTTTATTATTATTGGCAAGCAAACCATTATAAGAAAGGCGGATTCGAGCTTTGACAATATTATCCTTTAGTAGTTGAATTTAACTCAAAAAGAGGAAGCTGCAAAATGCAAAGAAAACAAGGAAGAGACTCTCCTATTCACAGACTCTTTATAATAGTGAAGGACATCTAGTCACCGAATCACAGGTAATAGTTTGTGAATGTTAGAAATAAATGAAAATAATAAGGCCACATACTCCGGTGGCTCAACATATGAACTGCTTAAACTTTCCGATGATATTTTGAAGAATATAGGCAAAAGCCGTGCTAGCCCAAGGCTTATCGAAAGAATCATTCGCTCCGGAATGATACATTTGGAGAAACTACAGTCCATGGTATAGCAGTACGTCCTGAGATATTCCTATGTTTGAATTGATTAAAGTGATGATCGAATTAAATTGTGAGTGGCGATGAATTGTAAGCGAAAAAGAGCGATTTCTTGTCAATGCGGAGGATGATAGTCACCAAGAATCACATCTTCTTTCCACCAAGAAAGTGAACATTTTGAATATTTTTTTTGAAGCCAAATGGTTTCGAACCTTTGACCAGAGCAAAAATTGTGTAATTAAAATCCGCCAGAAATATCACTAGAAAATCGTTTTCGCTTCGAGCACGCTTTGGTTACATGAAAATGATACCATTTGGATCGCCCAAAGGATACAGACTGCAGCTATGTTACAGGAAGTTACTCTCCAAATCAAAGCGAGAGCACTACATCTCGATGGTCGCAAACATTGAAGACCAGCGCATCGCTCCAGAATATATGCTATTAGACAACTGGAGGTCACACACGTATCACAAAGACGCTGAGGATAGTTGGGGGTCCCTCTCCAAAAACATACAGGCTTCTTCCTCATTCTCTATGACTAAGCTTTTTTTCAATGATATTCCAGCTGTCAACCCTTTGAACAATATTACCGCATGCTTTCCATTGAATTTTCTATGAATCCGTTTGCACTTGAGTGCGTCAAATATGCGATGAAACCAATCAACTCCCGCATTCGCGTAGTAAGAAGTTTCTGAAACAACTCAATATATACGAGTACATACATACATATAAATCTTCTGGTCCAGATTGTCACGACGACGTCAAAACAACTGAATAAGTATTTTCACTAAAATATCTGGAAAAAATTTGAAACATTGTGACTTTTCTCTTCTCCTACAGACTCATGGCGCCTTCCTTCCTTTTTTATGGCGCCATAGAAATATATATCATCTGATAATAGAATATATCGAGATATGAAAACTTTCCTAAGGCCGGTAGGTCAGTTTTCGTAGCAACAGGTGCGCTGGTAATTTGAGAGCATGTTTCGCCGACCAAGGTCAACACCATTCTGGCGAAAGCATTAAATTTCAATAGAATTCGACGTAACTCTCACAAAGACCATCGTAGGAGGTGATGTTTGGCAGCTGGCTTATTTATAAGGAAGCAATCGGAATATTTTTTAACTGTTAGAAAGTAGAAAAGTCATTGATTTCTAAATCAATGTCAATTCACCTCGCCTTTCGTCATCCTGCAGAGTCAAGTCGTCAGCAACTATGCTAACAAACAATCCAACTGTTAATGGAAGCCCTAACCAGACACGAAAGCAGTTCTAATGCAGGTTTGAGTGCTGAAAAATTCTGCTCTGCTTAGCTGGACGATCGGCGATCTTATTTCGCGTTATCCAAGTATGGCATGGGACACAAACAGGACTCAGTTAGTACAGGCTTCGGATTACGTTCAAATAAGTCTAGATTGGAAATAATGACCCGGTTGTGCAAAGTCTTAAGCGAGGCCATGCCCCTCCACCGATTCTCAGTCTTAAGTTGTCATCCTTCACATAAACTCCGCATTCTAGAGCAGTTTGGAAGTCTTCCTCGAGGAACGGATCCTTCTCTTAGATTTTGGCGGAAACCATCCCTATGCGCAGGGAAATTCAAATTCGTGCTTTTGCAGGAGCAAGAGTTCTGGTATCATTACATCAGACCAGTCTAAAGACAGTTGCCTTGAAAAATAAGTAAATTTGCGTTACTATTAGTTTGGTAATGCCCTTTAGCACTAGATGAGTCACATCAATAACTTCCTTCTCGTAAACAAGGAGTTTTGACAAGTTTGACTGGAATCCTATTTCTAGTGCATCTATCGTCGAATATGTCTAGGCATGATCACGCAAATAGTAAAAGTTAGAACTATTTAAAGCGATAAGCAATAAGCCGACCAATATGAAACATAGCAGTCGCGACAGGACGTACCTTGCAGGAAACTAATATTTACTCCCTGCAATCAGGATCCTATTCACAAGTATTAGTCGTATTTGGTGATTTGATTGTGGCTGACTGATGCGAAGTTATTCAAAAGGCAACCATTCTCTACATCCTCTCCATGAAGGAAGTATGACTAAGTGGTTCAAAAATCATAGCAATCGTCACCTTATCTGATTCTCGATTTAAAGGCTGCTCTTAACGATCGCCAATAGTTCGGTAGGTATGGCAGTGCTAATCTGGCAATGAAGATTCTCATTTGAGTTCCCTAACTGGATATATGCGTTCGGCGCTGGGCGACTTGAAACCATCAAAGCAAATAACAGAGAATTTGGTAGCCGTATTCATCATCGCCAACAATGACGATATGCAGTTCACCTGCAGTTCACCTGATTGAAATGAGACAGAAAGTCTCTGCTTCGATTCAATATATGTATGTGCAATTAGGTCTTCTGAGTATTATTCCCCCTTTCATCGAACGTTTCGATTTCTTAGCAAAAATCTTTATAAGAAACACTCTTCGAAATCCGAATTAGCTTCTTATATTCTTGTTGCTTCGAGCTGTGAAGATTCCAATCCTATGACTTGCTTAGAAGTTGTCTAGTTTTCTGCAAATCTGCATTTCAGCATGGAACATGCGATCTGCAGAAGCTTTCTCTGGCTGGACAGGTCAGGTCAAAATATTTGGTGAGGGCACCATACAGGTTCTGTCACTTTCTGTAATATTCTGAGTTTGGGCGGAACATTGTCGTACTATCTGAGTTTCTCATTAAATTGTATTCAATTTGATTTTTCTCATTTTTCTCCTTCTCAGCAAGACTAGCATCCGGTTCTGTATTCGATGTACCATGATTTAAATTTCACATGGAAACCTCCGAATGCACCTTTCTGCTGATAATCTTAGAAGTGTGGTGATTTGTGTTGAATCGATTGCATGTTGTCTTACTTTCTTAAAAAAAACGTTGGCTACAGGTCAGCATTGCTAGCTACCAGGTCAGATGAAAGTATGAAATCCAAGTAACGATTGCCCCTTATGTTGCATTTTCAATTGATGTGTCTCATCTTTCTGGAATCACTGCTCGGTTAGTGCTGTGGTGGTCGCAACGACGATTTTTTATCATTCTAAGTTTCGCAGATTATGTCTGTAGCAACTAAATCTTGGTTGCAGAATTAACAAGGTTTAGTATAGGAAACGCTTACCGTAGGACGCAGCAGTGCGAACATCACTGGCCCGATTCCTGGAAACGTAAATGACAGCCGCTATACACCCACTATCACGTATTACTTCAGTGGCCAGAAATGCTTGCAATTCTAAATTATGAGACTTGGAGTGTAACCGAAGTGATTGACCACAATGGGGTGAGCAGATTTTCGGTTGCAACGGAGCTACACTTCGATCAAGGATAAATCGAAAATTATTCCAGGAAATATGTTAATATCTTAGAAAAGGCAAAACCAACATTCCTAGTCATTCCGGCTGGTTGTTTCATTCAATAGGTCACAAACATACAATGCAATGTAACGTAAGGCACATGACAAAATATACAAATGATGAGTGATGCCAATACGAATTTCTCTTAAGATATTAATGCTAAACTAACAAATAACAACGAAGCACTAGTCAACAAGATTAGAAGGTATTAAGACATTAAATAACATAAAAGGAATTCAATTCACAGAAATGAACAAAAAACAGGGGAAACCAAAACTTATGCAGAAAATTTATTTAGAGGTTTTCTCCAAAGAAACTATTGATCGTTATTGACCGCCTGGAGGAAAGTTGCTTGATCATAGTCTTCTCTCTTAGATCTTGCATTACAATTCTGAGCAAATTTTATGCAAATTTTGAAAGCCGAAATGGCCTGTGCTGGTCTGATGACATTGACATCGGTGTTTTCTTCTTCACTGCTCTCTGAAAATCCAGATTCCTCTTCAATGTTGGAGGGTATGAAGACCAAATCTTTATTCCAGTGTCTTATACTGTCAAATGTGTATTGATCTTTAACCGACATTTAAATAAGGAGTAGGATCAATCAAATATGATTTACTAACATCGGTAAAAACATCTTGAAACTGAACCTTCGGTTACTTCCTCGGATCTCATCTTCTGTTGTAACACTGCAAGAGGAAAATCTTCCCCTTCGTCAACATCAACAGGATTAAAAAACAATACTTTTCGATGACTGACGAATAACAATTTTATCCCAAGCCCCTTGGAAGCTTTAAAATTTTCTCTACCTTTGGAAATATCATCCGATAAGATGATGCAACTTTGTTTGCCGAATCAGATTTTGATGCGTTGGTTGGATAAGATGTGTTGCATTTGGAGGCATGAACATTGTAAGAATGCCACCATCATCGCCTTGCAGCTCGTTTACCGGTGGATAACTTGGGGCATTATCAATAAATCATAAATTAGGATACAAATATCGTGCGAAATAAATATTCGAAAATATTTTTTGTGATCCATATAGTCTGCGAGTTGGTATAGGTCACTGGAGGCTTATAATTTTTGAAACATCGGAGAATTTTTTGTCTTTCCAATGACAAGCAGTCATTGTCATGTTCACCAGTACTATTCGCCCACACAAGGATTGTAAAACGGTCCTTGGCTATTTTTCTTCTAGGAGATGATTTCTCGCCAGCGTGCACAAACAGCTAATACAACGTGTACAATATATTAGCGCTAAGTTTTTCTCCGCTGATTGCTAAAAGCAGAATTCCAGAATTTGTAATCCAGCCATCAACTGCATGAAACGATGCTGTCTCTTTGAGGACAGAATGCAATTTCTTTGTTTTGGCTTTTATCATGTTTCCTGACACTGCAACATGATGATCATGAAGCTTCAGGAACCATCGATACAAAGCAGCTTTCATTTTCGGCGTTTCTGCTTTATAGTATGTAAGGTCTTGCGTTTTTTTGCTCCATCGATTGAATTTTTTTAAAAATCTGGAAGCAATTTATTTACCTTTTTTATTTTTGCCACGATTGTGGATATATCAATTCCGTGTTTTCTTCCGATAATTCCATACGAAGTTCCACTTTTATTGTTTTTCAACACTTCACACTTTTCTTTTAAATTGAAAAACTTTAATCGGCCTTTAACTGGCTGGTGGCATCTTTCCTCTACAATTCACTTCACAAAATACAAAATCGAACAGAAAAGAAGCATTTCCCAACGAATGACGGTTATATGAATCTACTACGACTAACTAAAATACGATTAAAAAAGAAAAAAAAAACATTTACGGATAAATTAAACTCGGTTTTCTTAGTTAAAATTAAAGACATACCTCGAGTACTTCGTGAACTTTTGTGTTTTGCTTTCGAAATATTCCTTTTCCTGATCTCATTATTAATGCGTCGTCGCTTTACCATCGGAGATTTTCTTTCCCTCATTGGCTAGGGCTACCGATTCGCATGACAATAATTCGTTATTTCTACCCTACACGGGGGAGAGCGATTCTTCATGTCGCTGTTGTTTGCATTAAGATTCGCCGGTATTGAATCTAAATGGGATGCTTTAGTACGGTGAAATTTATTTCTATGGATAACACGCTTATTGGTTTCAATTAGATGTGATATGTGCTTTGTTTTCGAAATAGTTTTCCCGTGCCGCCGAAAGTCAGTAACCCAAAAATATTCTCCACGTGTCAGCTCACACAAGACTTTCACCCCATGTCTCTTATCATAACATGTGTTGTACCTATTCCTGTATGATGCTTCCTTATGGTTGATATTTTGAAAATCGAGCTTCGTTCATAAATTTATATTTGGTATGTTTTCACGAAGTTTTCGCCCAAAACTAAGTTCTTCCGGATTGTATCCCTCTGAAAGTGGTGTGCCAGTAACGGTTGCTCGAATTCCCACGAGTTTTTCTTTAGCAGCTCCGTTTCCCTTGTGGTGTTTTGGGATACTAACAATTATTTCGAATGAATAGCTTTTCGCAAACATTTTTGAAACTGAGTTCCACTGTCGGTATAAATGTATTGAGGTATCCCGTGGCGGTTGAAAATAGATTTGCAAGCTTGTATGATGTCTGTCATCAGCATTGGTTTCATTTTCTCAATCCCCAGATGTCGCGAAAAACAGTCCACGATCAGATGTTATCACTTATTATCAAATTTAGACAGATCCATTGCACCCTCTTGCCAAGAGTAATCCGGTAATCCGGGGGTAACTAATGGTTCGCGTTTAGTTTTTGCATGCTCGATGTCTATAATTTGACTAAATAAAGGTGCTACGTACTTTTGCACAAAAAGCTTGTATTGTTGATCAATTGGGGATATATTTTCCCAGAAAATTAACCATGCCAAGCAAACGCTGAACTTCTGTCGGGTTCTTTGGAGCTTTCATTTCTACGATGGTTTTTATTTTTTCTTCACCAAGCCTTATCTCCCTCTCCGCAATAGTATTGTATGTCACAGTGTAATTACTGTTACTATGAATAGCGCCCATGAGCAGTATCCACTTCTTCACAAAGAGCTGTGTCATTTTTCGTTGGAAAAGCTCTGGTGTGAATGTTATCCCGGATAGCAGACTCAAAAATTTCAACCTACCGAAAGGCGTTCGAAAGTTATCAAGTCCTGAGACTCCCTCGACAAGGGATCTTGGGAACTTTGTGAAAATTTTTGAACCAGTCAACTGCCAGGGATCAGTATCAGGTGTACCTGCTTCCTTACGCTTTTGTTAAGTTCCAACAAATCTAGACATATTCGTATATCATCCTTCTTTGCCACAATAACAATAGGAGCACACCACTCTGTAGACTTTTTAACAAGGACGTTAACTCCTTTACATAATACATAGCTCATCTTCAACTTTTTCGCTCAAATGTTTGGGCACTACACTTGGTGTCGAGAGAGCAAATGGCTCTGCGTTGGGTTTTAAATTGATTATGCACCTTTCTTTTGGGTACTCTGGAAATAGGGTAGGCACTGAGAGGCGTCAAAGTGGCGATACCCAGTGTTGTAACTGTTTCTACACATCAATTGTGGTTATTTTACATCCAAGTTACAATCACCGGGTACTAGTCGATGTCCATATGGACTCGACTTGCCAAACTAATACGCTGGTTAGCAGCAAAAAATAGCAGGACTGGAGGTGCCGGACAAAAAGAGAATGAAAAACTGCGACATCTACTACAGCGATTGTTATCGACGACAAAAGCAGCGCCTATTTGGATGCGGATTTGTTGTTAGAGGCAGACTTAGGCAAGGAATCATGAGTTTCTGGCATGTTAGCGAGCATATAACAAACCGTATTAAGGCTTAGTTTGCCAATATTAGACATATATACGTTCATGCTCCCACAGACAGCTATCCAAAGATAGCTTCTACGTGCTTTTGGACAATATTTAAAGCTACGACTTTAAAATTGTTCTAGGCGGCTTCGGTGAAACAGTGAAAAAGTTCTCGCATCCCAATAATTGGACATGGGGAAATGATAAATCAACCGTCAACCAGATTGACCACATTGTGAACGACGCAAGACACTCCTCCAGAATTACGTACGTGGCGGAGCAAACCCTGAAGGTCCTTGCTGTGAATGTGAATTCACTGATTAGGCTCGAACGACGAGCCGCACTATTTAAGATGCTTAAAGACCAAGCCCCTGATGTGCTTTTGGTCAGTGAAACTAAGCTTACCAAGAGACACAAAATGAGGCACAGAAAATACAAAATAGTACGGAGAAACCGACCCAACTCCCCTCAGGGAGGTGGCGTTGCAATTTTCGTAAGAAAAGGTATACATTTTAAAAGAATATACAGTCGTGAAGTACGTAGGTTTCAGGTGCTGGAAGCATGCATCGTGTATATCCCTCTCCGTAGTGGAAAGCGGTTGTACATGGTGTCTGTCTATGCACCTAAGGCTACTCAATCCACCTTATTTATCTCAGAGCTCGAGACACTTTTTCGATTTTTGAGGCTGGAATTGGAAGATAACTATTATATTATCGGCGGAGATTTCAACAATAAACATAGTGATTGGGGAAATAATACACCAAATACTAGAGGGAACCTACTATTCAATTGGTGGGGTCAACACAGTTTGATGTATAGACTCGGGCTTAAGGCGACAGATAGTCCGTCGTTTCCCAGACACGGGTCCTATTTGGATCTCCTGCTGTTCGACTCACGAATACAACTGACATGCACTAACCAACAAACTACAAACTGTCTACGCACTTTCGAGTATGATAGTGACCATTGCGGTCTCAGCACCGAAATAACTGTTCCCAACGAAATTGCGGAATTGGATGAGTTTGTTCAAAGGCATTCCTACAATTATAGTAGGGTGCGTTGGATACACTTCACCAGAACACTGACTAGAGCACTCTCCTCGAATTCGCTCTACCCACCGTCCAACAGAAATCTGTCAAACGAGGAGATTGAGAGGTATCTAAGATTAATGGACGAGACAATCAAACGAACAATGGGCAAAACGATACCTCGGTACCAACACACTGACGACGAAGACTTATTCTGCAACGCAACTATTGACGCACTGCACCGACATAAAAGTAGATTGCTGTCAAGACTAAAAACCTTGTACAGACAGTTTACTGACAGACATAACCCGGAGATTATGACGCTAAAGTCGTCGATCAAAAACCTCCAAGTCTTAATAAAAGAATATTACAGAGCATCTGTAAGTTTGTATTGGAACAACAAAATTCGAGCTGTAAACTCCAGCAATCCGAATATGTTCCCGCAAATAAATAAAATATTTCGGAGAAGAAATCAAAACGACCTTCAGTGTCTTAAAATCGCCCGTACGACGGACAACGAGAACATACTTATAGCAGCAGGCATAGATCCAAATGAGGCTGTTGATGACGACTTTGTGATCGAGGATCCGCAGGAGCAGGTAGAGGCTATAGGAGCGCCTTTCCAGGAAGTGTACAAGGCGAATGTTATCATTGGCCCGAACACCGATCTGGAGAATCGAGTCCTTGTGCACAATTTCTACCTTCGAAATGAAATTGTGAATTGGCGATTCGAGAGCTCGGGTTTCACCCAGTTCAGTGACGAGAATATGGCAAATAATGTCATCACCAACGATAGGGTACTGCCCCCGTTCATTTCGAAGGAAGAGCTCCAAACGATCTTCGAATCACTTAGAAGTAAGAAATCAGTGGGAACCGATGAAATACCGAACATTGTGCTTCGACATCTCCCTCTAGAAGCGGTGAACATTTATACCACACTGTTTAATAATGCAATGAATAATGCACATTATCCAGCGCATTGGAAAACTGCGGTGGTACATCCCATCCCCAAAAGGGATAAAGACACTTCGAATCCGGCGAATCTCCGCTCGATCAGTCTTCTTCCAAACATCAGTAAGGTGTTCGAGAAGGTGATCAATAGAGTCCTGACTAAGTGGGTTGAGGACAAACATATAGTTCCGGATAATCAATTCGGTTTCAAGGCGGGGCATGATGTTATTCATGCTGCGTCGAAACTGGTTTCTGATATCCAATGGAACAAAGGCAAGAATCAGTGCACTGGTGCCAGCCTGATTGACTTGGAGAAAGCCTTCGATACCGTATGGTTAGAAGGACTTTTTTTCAAGCTGAACAGGTTGGGCATTAATAAACCACTGCTGTATATTCATTTCGATATGCTCTCCAGTAGACAGTTCATCGTGAAAAATGGCGATGTGACTTCTGCTGGAACATTTAAAATTAAAAACGGTCTGCAACAAGATGCGGTAAATTCGCCGATCCTATTCAACATTTACACAAGTGATCTGATAGGTTCACTTCACCATGCCATAGCGTACGCAGACGACTTATTCGCGTACAGATCAGGTCCAAAGATTGAGGTCATTGCTTCTGCAACGTGACTTCGACAAAATTAAGCGATATTGCGATGACTGGAAGTTGAAAATCAACTTTCTGAAGTCGGAAACCATTCTGTTTAGGACGCCTCTAGGGATAACAGAAAGAATTGGCGAAAGTTTTCTATCGTCGGACAACACGGACAGCCACTCGGTTGTCGAAATGTAGTCAGATACCTTGGGATCTGGATAGATCAATTTCTGTATTTTAACAAACATATAGAGGTTGCTCTGGCCAGAGCCAAAGGTGCTTTTGCCCTTACAAAGAGACTGTTTTATAACAGTCAACTCGATGCGAGGGTGAAGGTGATCTGCTACATGGCCCTTATCAGGCCCATGGTAGTATTTGGATGTCCCGTGTGGTTCAACGTGAGAGCAAGTTTATTGGAAAAGATTCGGGTGTTTGAGAGGGCTTGTCTTAGGACTTGTCTTCGCTTATACAGAACACCAGAGTCTCAGTACATAAAATTCTATCCCAATGAGGTCTTGTACAATAGGGCGAATCTAATAAGAGTGGACAATTTCGTCATTAAGTTGACTCGAAGGCACATTGCAAGAGCAATGACCTCATCGAACAACCTGATCTCCTGGGCTTTCTACCCCAATTATCACGAGAGAGTTCGCTTTGACGGCTTTATTCCTCCAGAAGCGTTCCTCTATCTAGATAATAAAGGTCTGATCCAGGACAGATTGGCGGTGCCGCTAATCTTCCACGTCGCTCGAACAGCTGCGGACAGGCGACTTAACTACGACAGTGACGCCGCACACGGCAGTGCCGAGCGTCTCCGGTTCAGTAGGGCGGTAGGGAGTCGCGACATGAGGGATGTTGCTCGGCAGCACCAACACTTTTGGTGGCTAGTTGAAGGAGAGGATGCTTCGTCGTCGAATGCCTAAAGTAATAAAGTAATAGATAGCTTTATCTGAGGCAAAGCGGGTCAGCCTAATTTTTTTTTTTGTTTTTGTTTTAGCCATGGCCGGCTTACATAGTTTTAGTTAGGATTAAGTTAGTTTTAAGACAAAAAAATATATATATATAATCCAAAAAAAAATGAATAAATAAAAAAATATATATATATATGTGTGGATTTATATATTATGTATATACATATTATGTATATATATATATATTTATGTATGTCTATATTTGTGTTAGATGTAAGTAGGTTAAATAGATTAAGATTTATTTTTAGGTAGTTTGTAGGCTTTTAGTTTTAAGTTTTATAGAAAATTAAAAAAAAGTTCCATATACTAAGTTTTTGCTTAAAATTTATTTTCTTAGTTTTAGTAGTAATAAATGTTAAAATACAAATAAAATTAGACTGTAAGATTCGTCGAAAGACATAGTTTAAGTGTTAGGTTTAACTTAGAGTGCCCGCATGGGGCCAGTAAGTTAGAATAAAATTATTTGTAAGTAATTTAAGCTAATTTTTAAGCATTTTTTGTTTAGCATATAAGAGTAATTTAAGTTAAAAAAATAAAAATTCATAAAAACTGACTCCTCCAGAATTACGGATATCCGAACATTCCGAGGGGCCAACATAAACTCGTACCATTACCTTGTTGTAGCCAAATGCAAATTAATACTGAGACGAAGTTTGGCGTCTTACGGCTACAATCGCAAGAGATCGCTAAATCATTTTCCAATCGAGCCCCGCATAATCTCCTAGGAGGACTGTTGAAGACCAGTGGCAACATTGCCAAAAGCCATCAGAGATACTACCTTTGAGGTGCTGGGCTTCGTTCGGCAGCTACAACGAAACACCTGGTTTGACGACTATTGCCGGCAAACCCTTACAGGCAAGACGCATACAAAGTGGCGCTACATAGAAGGACTAGAATTGCCCATGACCTCTACGAGCAGAAGAGGGGAGACGAACTCCTGCGGCAGAGGAAATTAAGATATGTTACTCCAGCAACGAGATTCGGGAGTTTTACCGAAAAATACAAACAAGGGCATATAGTAGTAGTGTCGCAGTCGGTGCTGAGAATTCGCAAAGAGCATTTCTGTAGACTGTATACCGGTGATGGCGTCAACAACTTTATTGGCCTATATCAGTATGGCTTCAGGCTAGTAAAGTCCACCATCGACCAAATATTCACACAATAGCAGATCTTGGAAAAACCCATGAGCTCCAAATCGACTACCTATTCATCGATTTTAAGGCGCGTATGACAGCATTTATAGAGTCAAGCAACATAGAGTAATTTCTAGTCTTGGCACCCCTGACAAACCTGTCCGTTTGTGCAAGATGGCGATAGACAATGCACGGACGGTAAGGAACTCACCGAAACCTTTGATGTCAAAAGAGGATTTAGACAAGTGCAAAGCTCACGCGCCAACGCAAGATGTACAGTCTTTCAAAAGTCCTTCCAATTACTCGTATAAGCCGACGATATTGGCATAATCGGAAGAAAGCAGCGCGATGTCAGTGTCGTTTTCGCGAGATGGGTTTCATGGTCAATGAGGGAAAGCATATGCTGTCAAGAAGAAAGAACACCTTGACAGAACGTCACCCTCGATATATATAACTCTGGGATAGGTAAGGATTTCGTCTACCTAGGATCCGCTGTCAATTCAGATAACGACAGCAGGGCTGAAATCAAACGAAGAATAAATCTTACCAATCACTGCTTATTTGGCCTAAGAAAGCAATTGACTAGCAAAGCCTTTCCTTGATCAGCAAAAGTGACCCTTAATAACCCCAGTCCTGCTCTATTGTGCAGAGGCACGGTCTTTATCAAAAATGGATGACGGTGCTCTTGGCTGATTTGAGAGGAACATTTTTCGGGCGATTTTTGGCCCCGTCTGCATAGACGGTGAGTGGAGGAGGAGATACACCGAAACAACTTCGTCAGAATAGTGAAGATCCAAGGACTAGGGATGCGGTTCGGTCAGAAAAATCTTCGAATCCGCACCCGAGGCACAGCGCAGTAGAGTAAAACAGCGACTCAGGTGGCGAATTCAGGTGGGAAGGTTACCTCAGTCAACTTAGCGTGCGAAACTAGAGGTAGCTAACTAAAGATCGAGCTAGCTGAAGACGCTTGTTGATTGAGCCCCACGTCCACCCCGAACTGTAGCGCCACCTTAAATAAACAAGTGTACCTTTCTTTAATTGCAACTGCGCCAGTTCCTTGTAGAATTTTTCTATTCCAGTTTTCCCTCATAACAGTGTTATTGTGTCCTTTATAATGTAAACCGCTTCTTCTACATCTCGTTGTCTATACATTTTAATGTGCTGTCTCACCAATATGACTTCGGTGTCTATGTCGACTTTGAATGTTTTCTTTTTGTACCCTAGTCATAAACTCGCAGACCAAGTACTCTCCTTGTTGTGTATCTTTATTTTCTGCAGCCGCACATACCCCCTTTGTCTTTCAAACCCTTAAGTAATGACCACTTTTTCCTACTATTTTTATCATAATCGTGTCCATCATACTTAGACCGCATGTATTTAGCTGCTCGTGTCTGATCTTGATATTTTTTTCCCGTCCTTCGCTTTTTATTTTCGTAAAATTCACCTAAACGTACGACTTCGTACACTGACGAGGATGATGCCAAATACAGGTCTTGCTTTTGACAATAATTTTCTTCTACCTGTCGAAGTGAAGTGATTGCTATCTGTAAGGTGAGACCTGGATCTAATTGTAGTCTATCGCTTAATCCCTCGTCTCTCATGCATACATTCGAAGGGTTTTGCAAAAGCGTGTATCTTCTTCGCCCGTCTCTTCCCCCTGTTCGGGTTTAAGGATTTTGCGCGCTCATAAATTATGTATCTTTTTGGAATAAAATATTCTCCAAATTTGTTTACACATGCATCAAAAGATTTAGGTACGGAGCTGAATGATGAATAAATTTCCGCGGCTTTTTCGACCAGGCAATAAATCAAAATGTTTACCTGTGTCTTTTCATTTCTGCCAATCTGTGCGAATGTAAATTCCTCTGGAGCGGTTAGGGGTATCTGCATTCTGGATATTACTTGGCATGCTAATATGGTTTTGGTATTTCATGTTGAAATTTGTTAACACGTGTTCTCGATCAATTCCATTTTTCCTAAAAGTTATGCTAACTTTTCAATTAAAATTTGTGTTGCCCCTTTTCTTTTAAAACAAGTTGTTTCTGCCTTTTTTTAAAGATATGGGATGTACTCGTATTTGTATGAGGGGATTTGTTTTTTCTGCTTCTTTACAAACCTCAGTGAAAGAACGTATCCATCTTCTCAGATGGCATACATACAATATAACCAAGGACATACATATGTATGGCGTACTCCTAAGTGTCTTTGAGCATTATGACAGTAGACAGTAGAGAAGAGCACCCCTATTAATCAGACAATCAGTCCTTTTGGAAAATCCTCAACTCGAATGGAATCAATGACCATAATTCATGAAAAAGATCCGGTCCAACATCTAGGTTATATCTTTGCGCCATCATTTACGAGATACTCCAGCCGTTTATTGTCATAACAAACCTTCTTATCTATTATAGTATCGGTATTCATCATTTCGAAGGTTTTATTATAGAGAAGTTTTGGAAACATCCAATCTAAAATCTAGTTGTGTTGGCAAAGAGATCTTTCGCACCACACTGCCTAATGATTTGCAAGAATCGTTAAATACGTTGAATGATCTTCTTTGTGTCTTATTGGCTTTGGTTGTGTCGGAATTGAAATCACAATCAGAGAGTGTGTTTTTTATTTCAATCCAATATATCATTTTCGTAAATTCTACTCAGTTGAATACCCCAGAGGACCCTAATAAAATTCCCACCCACACACTCTCAATGCCAAGCGACATGTTATCTCAAGCCCCAATAACACCCATTTGAACCCTTTTCTAAAAGAACAAGTCCATCAAGCACTTATATCCTTATCAGTCTCTGTGGCGGTTCCAACACATCTTAAAGGGTTTTTTTTTCTGCAGCTTGTTGCTTTTTGCGCATGGTGACAAACTGATGTTTGATTGTGCCTTATTGAGTCGTCTGCCCCAGATATATGAACTCCATTTGAACCATTCCGGCAGACGTATCACCCATCATCACCATCACCCGGAAAATGGGAGAAGACAAACAAAAAGAGAAAAAGGATTCATCTACTCGTCGTAACTCATAAAATTTGATACATCTGGCAATGACATGACTAAAAGGCTTTCATTATCGATCGAACGTCATTGTGGAAGCGGCAACAGAGGCGTCGGCTGTTCGACCTGATAGGATTCTCACCAACAGTTTTGTGCTCAATGATTAATTACACCCCTAAGCCTGCCATCACTTTTTCACAGCATTTACCCATCTGCATATTTATCTCTCACTACCTACCCTCAAACCGCCAAACAACCACCCAACAAGTACAACAAAATCGTTTTTGTTTCAATTTGAAATATAAAGAAATAAATTCGGAGATTTGTCAACGTGGTGCGTTGTGGGTCGTTCGTTTTTGTATCTTTTGTGGGCTCCTTCGGTTCGATTTTTTTTTTCTGTTGCCTTCGAAAAAATTGTTTGAAACGATTCTAGGTTGTTTGCCGGGAGATAATGAAATTTATGGCACAACGCGCGACCTTTAGTTAATGAAACCCCGACGGAGGTTGGTCGTGTTGCAAAAAACAAAAAAAAAACACCAAATGCTTAGGTATTGTAGATATACACCAACGGTATAGTCACATCTTTTTGTTTATAGCCTAAGGGCTACACAACAAGTTCGACCGATTTTGCACATTGTAGGTCTCGACTGACTCGAAAGCCCCTGCTAATAATACTCGTAATACTCGTACTTGCGAGGAGTACTCACAATTTGTACCAATTTTGTTGGATAGCATTTTAAGCTGCACATGGGAACCCGCTGCGCCATGAGGCACAAGTAGCGCGACCAGATTTCATGAAACTCAGAAACTAATTAAAATTAATTATATGACATTTTTGCCAATTTGCCAAGCTTTGGGTTGGCGAGGGCGGTCGAAGGGGACCGACGACGGATGATACGATACCTCGAACAGCTAATTTTATTCAAATTTATGCAATTTTTCATGGCAGCGTGAGTGCGAGTAGAGCAGCGGTTGCCGGTGAATTATTTTTATTTTTTTTTCGAATTTTTTTTTGCAACATTCCTAGTCGGTGGAATTTGTTGGCAGTGGATGGAAGATTGAATGAGCTCGAACCTGGAAGCACGAGTTCCTACGGAGGTGTAGAAATTGCCGGTTAGTGGAATTTATTTTCAGTTAATATGTGCGCAGGTAATAGGTGTTGGATTTGGCAAATTTGCTTCATGGGAAATTTTTCAATAGCTCACGTGGATTATGCCGTAGAAAATTATGCTAAAATTTGTATGTACTCGTAAGTAAATTAAAAGGAATTCTAATTAAATTCAGGAGGAAAGGCTTTAAATTCTCCTTATCTCTGCACAGTTAAGTTTTTTAGTGGCTTTTTCCCCATAAATTGGGCGAGTTGTCTTTAACAAAATCTACAATACGAGCATCGTCAACGTGCTGAATGCTGCAACCATGAATACACGTCAATTGTACTTATCAGAACATCTTCATAGTAAAAGCTGGGTTACAATATACTCCCGCATATCTGGCGCCTTTTGCCTAAGGGCCTGGCCCTCCAAGATGGGGGTTGTATATTGTATTAACTACTCGGCCACATAAAAAGCTCACTGCTGTGAAGCAACCAAATGCCTCGGATAAGGAGTATCTACTGTTGACAACTCTTCAAAACGAAAAAGATGAACGACTTTCAAATCTACACATGCAAGTTTATAACTTTCAACAGATCTCGTGCAATCGAACAACAATCGGATGCCCTCGGCTGCTATAAAGCGGTGAACTGGGCAAAAGTAAGCTCAACAATTGTGACGTATACTACAGCGACTGCTACAGAGAAAACAATCAATTTGGGTGCGGATTTGTTATAAGTAGCAGATTAAGGCAAGATGTCTTGAGCTTTCGATACGTAAGCGAATAACCTATGACAACACGAACATCAGCCTGATGTGCGCTATTGGTACACGGCTCACTTCTCACAGATGAATATGACAAAACTTACAAGCAATATTCGGATTATGACGTTAAAATCCTTATAGATGTCCGAACATACTGAGCGGTAAGAATATACCTGGACCACTACGTCGTTGCAGTAGGTTTGTCTACGGATATACTAGATACAAGAAATAAATACTGATTTAATATTGAATAACTGCAATCGCAACCAACCGCTGGGTCCCTGGTAATCATGTATCCCTCATCAAGTACTGAACACCAGTGGCATCGATGCCAACAAGCCATCAGAAACGTCGCAACTAATATTCTGGATTTCACCCAATCATTTCCACGAACCCCATGGTGTGATGAAAAATACATGCAAGCACATATATTGTAGAAAACAACTCACCTTCCAAAAGGCACTGCGTGGAAGAACAAGAGCGGTCCTTGAGCTCTTCGAAGGATAAACATCGGATAAAAATATATAGTGCATGTAGAAATAGAAGAATGATACTCCAAGAGCATTGATTGGAAGTTTTACCAAAAAGTAAATAAAATGTGTCAAGTCATCACAACACGAACAGAGTCCTGTACAGATGAACAAATAAAACATAGTCGCAGTCAACACTGAGGATATGAAGACAGAATGAACTTTCAACTTGGATGATCTAGATCAACAATTCCTAAACTTAGGTCGCATAAAGCGACAGGCGATGACTTGGTAAGGAGCATACACCAACTCTTCTGTAAAATACGATCGGACGAAAGTATGCCCGATGAATGGATTATTTGAGCGATACTCAAGAAAGAAGACCCTTCAATTGCGCCAACTATAAAGGCATCAGTCGGCTGAAGCCGTTCGTCCACAACCTGATCCATGCATATCAGTGTGGCTTCAGGCCAGGAAAATCCACCATCGACCAAATATTCACACTACGACAGATCTTAGCATGAGCTCATCATTCATCAACTTTAAGGCCGTGTATGACAGCATTTATGGATACGAGCTATACAGAGAAATGTCTAGCGTTGGCCTCCTTGCCAAAGTGGTCCGTTTATACAGGATGACGATGCAGAATGCTCGCTGCTCCATGAGGGTCGATAAAGAACTCCTTTTATGTCAAAAAATGATTTAGACAAGGAGACGCGCTATCATTCGATTTCTTTAACATCATTCTGAAGGAATAGGCGCCAACACAAGAGGCACAATCTTTCAAAAGTCCGTTAAATTGCTAGCATAGGACGATGGTATTGACATAATCGGAAGAAATTACCGTGATGCCACTCGCTTTCGCAAGTGCTGATATAGAGGTGGCAAAAGATAGGTTCAACAGTAAATTAAGACAAGATCAAGAACCAACAGCGACGGCTCGGACAGAATGTTAGCCTCGATAGATGCAACTTTGAGGTAGTTAAGGACTTTGTCTACCTAGGCTCCTCTACCAATTCAGACAACGACATCAGCGCTGAGATCAAACGAAGAATAACTCTTGCCAATGGCTAAGAAGGCAATTGAATAGCAAATTCGTCTCCCGAACAACAAAAGTGATCTTATATCAGACCTTAATAATCCCAGTCCTGGACTTTGTTAAGAATTGTGGAGGTGGAGATACAACTACGAACTGTATGAGGTGTACAGCGACATCGACTTAGCCAGAAGAGTAAGGGTCCAACGACTGAGATGGCTAGGTCATCTAGAGGAGATGGACATCAATACTCCGGTAAGAAAAGTCTTCGAATCCACCTCCGACGGACAGCGGATTAGAGGAAGATCGCGCCTCAGGTGGCAAAAGTGGGAAGGAAACTCAACCAAATCAGCGTGCGAAACTGGAGGCAGTTAGGTATAGATCGAGCTTGCTCGAAGCCCTGCGGTTATGTATTTTCGTGAGAACTTATTCCATCAGACAACCGACGCATAGAATATGAATAGCCCTATCATAACCGTGTAGATCCAGAAAACCCTTCTCGGTATCATGCCCAATATCTTGATGGCAGCTTCTTTACCCTAACAGAAGGCCGACAGCGCTTAGAGGATTTCATCGTAACATATTTAGTCCAATGACCAAAATGACCACGGCGTATTTCTTTTTGTCTATTGCGCCTTCAATCCTGCCTACCAAATTTTGAAGCGCACTCTCGCAAGATCTTCTGCGTTGGCAGACGTTTTGCATCCCAGACTGAGGATACTTTCGCAAGGCAGTTTTGCGCACATGGATCGCGACCATTCTCACTATGCTCTCCAATATAATGGAAGTCAGACTTACAGGTTTTAAGCACGATATAAAGTCTTCTCTCACTGTTGTTTTAGGTAAAAATGTGTACTAGTGCCGGCTCTGTGGCAAAGCTGGGTATATAGCATCGATGCCATGCAGATTTAGGACAATAAGGAAAGTAGCAGAATATTTAATGGCCTCATTCGTCAGCACAAATGATGAGATAAACCAGCTACGGGGTGTTGTGTTACTCAGCTCACTAGCAGCTTCATTAATAAGAGCTGGTTGTGTGGTTCTGATTAGGATACGTAGAAAGTGAGCCTATAGCATGATTTTCTGAGTGATTCCAACCGGGCTGATTTACATCTTTTGAGGATTTGGACTAGCCTGTTGGTTTCATTGACAGTTTTGACATTTTTGCAAAATTCTTTATTAGAGGCTCCTATCTGTAAAGTTTCCAGTCTTCTTCAAAACTAGTCTTAAGTGACCTATTTAGGAGTTTTCTGGTTCCTTTACGAAGACCCTGTAGAACTTCGTTCGTCGTTATTTACTATATCTTGGCAATAACAAACACATTCACTTGAAAACACTTTGCCAACGCAGTCTGGTATTCTTAGTCAGCTCACATTCCCTTTCTGCTAAAAATCAACTTTTGAGAAACACCTACGCGCTGTTTTTCCTTCTAGCCTGCGGTTCTACCGATACTACTCTATGCGGACTATGTAGCTCAATAGTAACTCATTTATTTTTAACATAACACGAGTGTTGAAAGAGAAAAGATACAGTTAAATTGCATTCTCAGTCACCGACTAACCTTCAAGCCGGCAATATCGTGTGTATCCTATTGTATTCCGCCGCTCTTCTCGTTGGTGAATTTCTCCCGCTATTTTCATAACTGTATATCTCACTCTTTCTCGCCTTCTTTATCCCTTAGTGTGTAAAAGAAAAGTGCAAATAAATAAATTATGGCCCCTGGGCCACGTGTCCCTTTGGGCAATCGATTCAGCGGGCTTGATTCTGACCTGCTAATCGAACCCAAACACAAAAAAAGAAAAAAACCCTCCTCTATAGAACTAAGCGACGTATTCTTCTCGACCCCAAATAACCCCAAATTTTTGGTAATTTCTTCAACTAGTGAAGAAAAACCACTTTCCTCATTCAGTGTATTTATACTTAAAAAAGCAATCGACAGCATAAGTACAGCCTACGATTCCAGAACACAAATGAGAGATGGTAACCTCTTAATTTTGGTTAAATCCCAAAAAATAGCCGACCTCTTTATATCAAAAAATTCGCTCTCGAACCTATGCCCAATTAAAATTACCCTTCACACGACACTTAACTCATCTAAAGGCACAGTATATGCACCCTACCTTATCAATGTCCCCGAAAAAGAAATAGCTGATGAAATGAGGTCACAAGACGTCACGGATGTCTTCAAATTCAATAAATCCATAGACGGAACTCAACGCCCCACAGGTCTCATACTCTCCTCGTTTGATCTCTTCAGACCCCCAAGCACGGTGAGTATTGGATGGTACAACGTCAAAGTTGAGCAATATTTCCCTAATCCGATGCGCTGTCGAAACTGCCAATTGTTGGGCCATACCATCAAAAGATGCAATGGCAATACATCTTGTGAAACGTGTAACTTTCCACCCCACGCCCCCAACAAATGCTCACGTGTTTTTTGTGCAAACTGTTTTGAAGAACACCCTTCATCCTCCAAATCATGTCCCCGTTACCAGCAAGCGAAAGAAACATTAAAAATAAAAACCATAAATAAATGCAGCATGGCAGAAGCAAAAAAAATCTACATAGAACAAAACCCAATGAACTCTACTGCTCTCTCATATTCCGCTGTCACAAAAAAGGCAACGCCAACACAATCAAATAAAGCAGTTGCTGAAAGTGATACTATCACCACTCCCACTACTGCAGAAATAACAAAAAAAACTGTACCAGATCTCCCTAAACCTAGCAAAAAAAAAAACATAAACGCAGACAATATTTCAGACCCCAATTCAAATCACAGCACAAATTCAATCAATACACCAACTCATAAAACGCCAACCATTCAAAATAAAATTTCCACCCACGTAACAAACGACAACACCCAAACCTCGCCACCAGCTAATCCCCGTACCTTAACCTCTAAAAAACCGGTAAACCATAAGTCGTTGTACACTCAACCCATTAAAACCGACTCAAACTCATCTGTCAGTCAACTCACTAAAACCAACTCAAACTCATCTATCACTCATCCCATTCCAATATTTTCACCACTTCCCCACAGCAACAATATAACAGAATCGTTGGTAAACTCACCAATGAGAAGCATTACCACGCACTCAACTTCAAACCTCTCATCCTTATCAACCTTAACTCAATCTCTTATTAACCCAAAACAATATTATCTGCATCCGCCCGAAATGGACGACGAAAGCATCTAGCAATAATAATCGGTTGGCTTGGCTTTGGGCCCCCATCGGTCGCGGACGAACTCGCGCTGCGTTCCGTTTCTGCGGAGCGTTGGAGACTCAGGAGATCATTCCCATCTCACAGTGCTTTGCTGGTGAAATGTGGCGCGGACAGTCTAACTGGCGATGGGGGTACAAAGTTATTTGTCATCTCCTGCAGTTCAGCTCTTTGCCCAATATAATAAAATATATTGCCACTAAGACCCCCGCCTTTATAACGATGATTAGGGTTTTGCAATGGAACCTGAATGGTTATTGTAACAACTATCATGAGCTGCAATTATTGATAAACGACCTTAAACCTTCCGTAATTTCCTTACAAGAAACACACATACGCTACAAAGATTCTAATCCATACTCACCCAAGCAATACTTCCCTTTTTTCCACAATCTTCCAGTCAACACATCAGCCAAACACGGAACTGGACTACTAGTTCATAGATCCATTCCGCACAGATTTTTTATTATAAACTCTACAATATCAGCAATCGCCGTTGAAATCACATTACAACATTCATTTACAGTGATATCATTATACATCTCACCAGACCAAACATTTTGTGTTGCTGACATTGAAAACATACTGTACGGCATAAACACCCCCGTATTAGTTACGCGAGACTTCAATTCTTGGAGCCCTCTATGGGGCTCTCAATCTACTAATACAAGAGGCAAAATTCTAGAAGACTTCTTAGCTAGATCTAACCTAATTATATTAAACGATGGTAGCCCCATGCATTTCTCCACCCATAAAACATTTACACAAGTCGACTTATCCCTTATCTCTGCACAGATACTCCCATACGTGAAATGGTCAGTCCTCCCTGACCTTCACGGAAGCGATCATTTCAGGCAACCCAAAATTACGAAATGTTTGCCAAAGTTTCAAACAGACAGGGCAAATTGGCCCTTATTCGAAACTACGGTCCTAGACGTCTTAACATCGTATATTCCATCAGAAAATATTAACAGAGAAGCAGCTGTAATAACAAAATCAATCCGACATGCAGCTAACCCTCAAACAAGTAGTGCTTCCAAAAAAATGTACTCGTATGTACCATGGTGGAACAAAGAAATTAAAAATCTAAGACAAATTAAGCAGAAAGCCTGGTACGACTTCAAAAAACACCCAAATGATACTAATCTGGTCGCCTACCGGAAATCCAATGCAATGTTTCGTCGGGCGCAAAGCTTTCTAAGAAAGACTGTTTCGAAAGATTTACAGCTAGTATTAACCCAAAAGCATCATCCAAAAAACTCTGGGCTGACATAAAATCACTTACGGGAAACTACACGCAAAACTCAATAAAGGTCATTAAAACTGTAACAAAAACGCTTACCTGCCCTTCCGAAATTGCTGACCACTTTGCGCAAGCCTGGTCAAATTATGCCAAGGACTCCAACTTCTACTCCAACTTCTTGAACCAAAAACATTTCCTACTTAACAATAACCTTCCTTGTTATGAGACGTCATCCTCAGCTGGCTTAATAGAATTACCAATCAAACTAATAGAACTGGAGAATTGCCTTTCTTCAATGAGAGGTAAAACGCCAGGTTTCGATCGTATTTCATATCCCATGCTGAAAACCCCCCCAACAGCACTAAAAACACGCATAGTATCACTATATAACCATATCTTTGATACAGGTGTTATTCCACAAATGTGGAAAGTCGCAAGTGTAGTTCCAATTGCAAAACCAAATAAATCACCTTGCGAAATTAGTGGGTACCGCCCAATATAGCTGCTGCCATTCATAGGTAAAATAATGGAAAAAATCATAGCTAGAAGACTACTTTGGTACATGGAACAAAACAATCTTATCGACATTAATCAGGTCGCTTTCAAGCATGGTCGGAGCACCATAGACGCACTCCTTCACATAGACGAATTCATAGCTTCCGCTTTATCCATAAAAAATCACATTTCAATCCTATCGATTGACTTTGAAAAAGCTTTCGATAGAATTGGAATACATACTATAATCAAGAAGCTCATTCAATGGAAAATCGGTCCTAAGATGTTCAATTATATCAATTTTTCTCTCAAAAACAGAAAGTTTCGAATAAAAGTAAACAATATATATTCTAACATATCCCTCAAGGATCCCCGCTCTCGGTTATTATTTTCATAATCGCTTTCAATGAGCTGAGTGAAATCATAAATAAAAATAAAATTATTCGACACATTCTGTATGCGGACGACCTGATTATATTCTCAAAATGCAAGGAACTTAATAAGGTAAACACCACATTTGGTAAAATAATATCAGACATTAACGTTTGGTGCAAGTCCTCTGGCTCTAAAATTTCTTTTAACAAAACAAAAGTAATGCACATTTGCAGAAAAACCAGCTGCACAAAATTATTGTCAATTAATGTTAATATCAATAATATCTGTAATGTCAACAAATTAAATATTCTAGGAGTTATTTTTGATAGTAAATTTAATTTTATTGAACATTGTTTATATAAGAAAAAAAGCCTAGCTATTAGAGTTAACATAATTAAGTATCTTTCCTGCAAAAACGGTGCTTCCCACACAAACACCCTCAACGAGTCATCAAAGCAATAATACTATCGAAAATAGACTATGGGCTAGTTATTTACGGTAAATGCAGCAAATCAACAATCCTGAAACTGAAACCACAATATCATGCAGCTGTAAGGTGCAGCCTTAGGGCATTCTAAACGACACCGGTGAAAAATATGCTAACAGAAGCAGGTCTGCCATCAGTTGAGCAACGTTTCGACTATCTCACGTCACTTCTCATACCGAAACTTACATCATCATCAAAATCACCAACACCAAAAATACCATCGACTATCCACAACGCTCAACAGTGCGCACGCAGCCTAGGCATCCCGTTTATAATGCAATTTCACAACGCAATAACATACCCACCATGGCTGTTGTCGGACTCATCCATCTTGCTAGACCTTAAGGATTACCCAAAAAGCTCAACCACCAGCGATATATACAAGGCCGTTTTTAAAGAACTTTCCGATAAACTCAAATCGGAAAACTGGACCATCATCTTTACCGACGGTTCCAAAACAGGAGATTGCACGGCTTTCGCAGTCGTAGACGAAAATGGCACCGTTCTTACTAAGGGTATTCTACCCAAATTGGCAACCGTCTTTTCGGCCGAAGCAACCGCAATACTCCAAGCAACCAAAATCACAAATCAGAACATTAATATGCACTGATAGTCTGTCTACAATTAATGCTATCAAAAACAGCAACCATAACTCTCCTATCATTCAAAACATCAGAGATAAGCTCATCAAATACACAAACATTATGGAAAAATTACATACAAATCGAATGGGGTCAGTACAGCCATCATTACTCGACTATCAACCAGACGGCAGAAATGGCAATATACCCAACAAGCTGCCCAAAACACATGTTAAAATATTTTCTGCGGCTCAGAATGGGTCATACACGCATGACTCACCTGCTAGCAAAAACCGAACCCCCTAGCTGCCATCTATGCTCCAAAAATGTAACCCTCTCCACACAACACCTAATGGACTGCGAAAAGATCAGGAACACATTAAAAAACATTGCTTGCAAAGACTCACTGACAGAACTACTGAAAACACCTACAGAATACAATATTAAACTAATATTCAAACTATTAACAACTTTAAACATTCAAAATGACATATACGAGTAATATTAGTTAAGCAGTAGTTTATAACTCTCTAGTAAAATTGTTTACGTTAATTTTAAATATTTAGCCGAAAGCCCTGGTAGCTAGCGCTATAACTTTTGTTATTATTGATTATTAATTGCATTCTGTTAATATTGGTCATAATTCGCCCACAAGGACACTGTACCTTTTTTCGGGATGTAAGGAACAAAGATTTATTAGAACAAGTCCTTTTGAGGTAAAAGTCAAAATAAACTAAAGCGTACTTCTTTGGGCACGTAAAAATAAGTTCACTTAAGTAATGGCGACGTAACCAGACGTAAAAAAATCATTTGACTTATTTTCTTCACGATCTGCTGCGTTACATATTATTTTCTTAATGCTGGATATTGTGCACAGGCCTGTAAATTTCTGAGCCCTTTCAAAAACTTGCGAGACTTCATTGTTCTTAAAGGGGGAACAAAAGTAATAAAAGCAGCTCAGAAACTTTTACTGTAGGTTGGTATACAATGATTTAAAGAACAAAAAGCAACAATCAGGAACAAAAACTTCCCTTCTAATCTAATAACCAAAGAATTTCAACTGTTAAGCTGAAGTTTCATTCAAAAACCACAACAATACGTTTCGTTTCGTCAACAAAAATCAGCGACAATTTCAAATTCAAATCCGTCCTTTCACATTTGCCGTCCGTATTTTAAACTTTAAACAAATTCCTTCTTTAAAAAATTAACCCGTGAAAACTGTATAGAAAAAAGAACACAACTTAACCTCAACCCAGTTTACAAGAGTGGCACTGCTAACGAACTTGTGAAAGCAAATTCTATTGCATGAGTTAATTTTTTTTTCTGTGAACCGACAAGAAACACTTAGGGTTGAGCTTGGTTAAAAAATAAAATTTTTTTCTTTGGTTGCTTTACAATCGCGTGAAAACTAATTTTCCTGTGGTTAGCCATGGTTCATTGTGTGCAGCATTACAAGTGGAAATTTCTGGCAAAAATTTTAACTGCCACTCTTGTGCAGATTGTGCACACTTGGATAACATCTGAGCGTTATTAGAGTAAATTTTCAGAATTTGTCTGCGCTGTCAGAGATGAAATGGAAGGAGAAACGAGCTGTATACTCATTTTCGTCAGGAAGCAGGTTTTTTATCCTTCTATCCAATTCATTCAACTGATGTATCTGAGACTGCGAGCATGGATTTTACAACATATTTGTGCATTCTAAAAAAAAATTCTTGATTGGCGAGCAATTTACCCATTCCTTAATGAAAAATGTAGTTACATCCAATTTGAAGTCTCTACTGGTATTAAAGAAGAATTAAGCACGAGAACTGCAAGAGCAATAAAGCTTTTGAACAACGACCCATGCTTTCTGCAACCTTGGGACGATTCGGATTTCAGTTATTTCAGTCCGTATGGTTTTATTTAAGGACTCGCTTTGCCAGCTAAGCCATTCATTTAACTGCTCTTGAGTGATGGTGAAGGAAGGATGATTGTCACAGTGTAAGTGTAGGGTGACTTGTGTTTACTGCTTAGATTTGTACCCATTGGTACAAGTTTGGGTGACAAATAGGGAAGAAAAAACTGATATATCTGAGATAGATTTGAAAGAAAGAAACAAGCAAGCGGATTAATATGATTTTCGTTCCAATACACATGAGGAGCTCTGGCAAAAGCTGCATTATGTCCACTAAATTAGTAACGAATTTTGAAACAAACTTATAGCTGCGGCAAACATAGAACTCGAATTTACTTACTTACTTGAGGTGGCGCTACAGTCCGGGGTGGACCTGGCCCTCAACCAACAAGCGTCCACAGCCAACTCGATCTTTAGATAGCTGAAATCCCCTTGAATGTGCCACCAGAGTCGTGGTCTTCCTCTAATATGATGTCTCTCGAGGCGGATTGGAAGATTTTTCGGAGCGGAGCAATGGTGTCCATCCGCTCTACATGACCCAGCCATCTCAGTTGTTGGACCTTCACTCTTCTGGCTAAATAAACTTCGTTGTACAGTTCGTTATTGCATCTCCTCCACTACTCAGCGTGTATGCAGAAAGGACAGAAAATCAGTCAATTGCCTTCTTAGCCCAAATAAGCGGCGATTGACAAGAGTTATTCATCGTTTGATCTCAGCGCTGGTGTCGTTGTCTGAATTGATAGCGGAGCCTGGGTAGACAAAGTCTTTAACTACCTCAAAGTTATATCCGCCGAGGGTGATATCTCTCCGAGACGTCGTTGTCGGGTGTCCTTGACTTGCTTTCATTTTCCGTTTTTTTAAGAACTTAACACTCAAGATCATGGAACTACTTTTAAAATTCCGCAGAACGTGTTAGGTTTTTCGAAAAATTGGATAGAGAGAGAGAATGAAAGGTGTTTTGGCTCAGCGGTTATTGCGCTCCATGTGTGGCATCAAACATTTAATGGGGAAACTAAATTATTGTAAATTAACTTGTTGTTATATTTTAGGCAACCATTCATCTCAAGTGATCTTAGTTGCCTGAAAAAAGAATGTCTTTCTGGCACTGCTGGTATTGAACGCAAACCGTCCGATTTAGAAGCCAAAACACTATCACTTGAGATACGGCCACCCGTACGACGTCAAACTTCCTCGCAGTAACCGTAACCATACCTTTTCTACAGCAAAGTAATGGTCCGAGTCGATGTTGGCACCTCGGAACGTTCGAACATCCATAATACTGGAGTGGTTTGCGTTGATCGCATTGTGGCCAATCTGGCTGACGGTTGATTTATTAGGAGTTCTCCAGATGATGCCCTCATGAATATCGAGATGTGGGAACCGCGTACTAGCTACGACGCTGTTTCGCTGGACCCAAAGTCAATTAGCCTGGATCCGGTATCGAAGGTGGTGGCATACAGGATGTGCTTTACTAGTTTTGCATTAAAATCACGTCATCATCTTTCTCACCTGTGAGGGCTTGCATGCATATGAGGCTAATGTTGAAAAATGTTGCTTTAATACCATTTGTTACGAGGCACACGTTAATATACCGGAAGCTCAAGGCTTCTTGAGTAAGTCTGCCTCTAACAACAAATCCGCATTCAAATAGGCGCCGTAGTAGATGTCGCAGTTTTTCATATTTTTTTTGTCCGGCTCATCGTTTGCAGCAGTACAGGGCTTCAGCTAATTGCTGGGCTGCACATGGCCTATTAATTTTGTTGTTCTTATTTGGTGTGCAGTATTTGTCAACAGTAGATCCGTCTTAATCCGAGGCTTGTTACTGCTTCGTTACCGTGGATTTTTTCAAATGGCCGAGCAGATATCCCGACTTCACAATCCCTAGATTGGAGAGTTATTTAGTTCCATTATAGAAACACTTAGGACGAGGGGTCAGTTAGATCGAAGCCAGTAACCTGTTTGGGGTTGTGACCGCTGCCTTTGGTTCATTAAGGGCTCATTCACCACCATCTCATTTCCAAGACCCTAACTTTGTCTGGGAAATCCTTACCGGCCTGAACTCCAAATAGGTCGGAGTAGCCCGGTTAAGTTTTTATTGCTTTATTCCGGGATTTTACTTCACCGTTGATTCCGTCGAGCAGTACGTTATCACTTAGAGGTAAAATAAGCACAATTGATGTTCAGAAACAGTTACAACAATGGGCATCGCCAAGTTGACACCTCTCAGAGTCTACCCTGTTGCTTTAGCACCTAACCATTAAATAGCTTCAGTTAAGGAATCATAAAAAAATAGTGAGTTTGGACAAAATAAATGACTTAAATCAGTTTGCGGCGGTGCACCTCACGTATTTGATCTCCCATGAAAGTAACACCTTCTAAATTCGCAAAAAACACTTCAGATTCCTTTATTAGCGACTTCCAAACACATCTGTCCTCTCTTGTATTCTACTGCCATGGCAATGTAATGACATTCTATATAAATTAGCGAATACCATGTATATCTACAGATGAACAAGCAGACACCGATTCGAGGAAAATCTGGCCTAATCATCCTTAAAACTTTCAGCTGTAAAAGCCATAACCAGAGTAGAGTCAGTAGATGACAAATGCCATTAATTAATTCTCCTCTTTAACAGGACGGAGCATATGAGTCAAAACTGTCCCGCAGAGACTGATGTATGTTACTTCACGTGATCCCTAGTCACACAGAGTAAATGACATTGCATTGAGATGTTAAAAAAAAAATAATAAATCGACTTAAGGGATCTGTGATGCCAAACTTCATCCAAGGAGGCTAAAAAGTACAAAACCCGAGATGAAACAACAACCATCCTTCAGAGTCATTTAACTTTGCTGTTGACAGACAACAAGTTAGAAAAATAAACCAGTGTAAGCCTGCAAAATGTAAACAAGCCCAAACCGAGTTGTTATCTACCAAGTGGCAACACTTTTATCACTGTCAACTGGTTCAACTTCATTCCTTCCATTTTCTTTATTCATTCATTCCTTCATTCCTTTTCTTGGTCTCTACCCCCAAACTTGGGAAATAAAAGTTATAAAGTCAATTTAAACTTATCGATTTACGTTTTATTTCTCAACACACAGCAGAAAAAACAACGATTCTCAGTTCTGGACGCGGAGTGTCAGGAAACTTTACTGGACATCGTTAGTCTATCACTTAGCATGAGCCATAAATATCTATAAATCGGATCTCACTGTAATGTTGGATGTGTCCTGGGAAGTTTCTCTTCAAAAATTGGATATTGATATCAGCGGATGCCGGGATACGGTGAGCACGACTGTGTGGAATAGAAAAATTCTCTGTGTTATCGACGATTGACCGTATGAGCCTATCGACTAGATCTACGAGTTGTGTCCTAAATATTCTACAATGCAATAATTGGAAATCGTGAATCTGCAACATACTAAGGCGTATCTACAGTGATGTGACATTGTGACGGTGTCTTAATATTTACAAGAGAAGATGTCGATTTCCGAATATACTAAGTCACCTTCACCTAGACTATTTTATACAACTAAGCCGGGCCCCAAACGTGGACGGAGGTGTATGATGATGGGAAGAAGGGTTTTAAGGGTTAGGCCAAATCTGATCGTGTTGAATGACGATTGACTTGTTCCTGTTCAACAGGGAAAAAATAGACAGCTCGATTTCAAGATAGCTGCCGTTACGCGCACTAAGATGGTTCAGGTCCCCTTTGAAACTGAATGCGTAACAGGGTGCTTTTTAGAACATTCTGTATTTGATCCATGTCGATGTAAATGCGGTATATGTAGTTCTTCCCTGTACTTTTCCTTCCATCTTCTGTGAATCCTTCGCTCAATGAAGCTAAGAGAGATGTTATCTTGAAATACTTGTCTTCCCACACACAAATCAACGTGACTTTCCTAGGGACCATAGTTCGTCTAGGACCTTATTTTGGAAAACTCCGACGATATTGTTTCCCGTAATGTGCCTTCGCAAAATGTATCTTGTATAGAAGATCAATATCCTAAAAAACTCGTCATATCTCATATTTTCATATCTCGAAGAGTCTTGAAATTAACACGTCCTAAATTGATTGAGGCCCGGGTCAACCCCGGACAGTTTATTAAATGCTTAGTACAAACATATAACTTAAAAGCTAAACTTAAAACTAACATTAATATGACATAAAAACTACGATAACAACAAGGGTTCTAGGAGCTTGGGAGGAGGAATTTCGAAGACTAGTTTTGCTGATGTTGAAGTCGAACCAATTAACTACGTTGTTCGCAGTTCGCAGCATTTTGGTCAGTGATTCGTTACAGCCGTATTGGGCTCAGTGAAAGTTGATGTGGAAGAGAGGTGCAGACCTAAGGTTTGGATTGGCGTTGATTGGTATTAATGGATATCATTTGGAGTAGGGTAGGGCAGCCAATACCATCAATTAATTTATGAACAAAGAGTGCGTCAATCGATCGCTGTACGGAGGCAAGTTATAGATATGTGTCCAAGGTATACCCCGTAATGCGAAAAGCTTCAATTCACATAGAGTGGCTTTCGTAGTAAGGGGACCAAATTTGGTTAGCATATTCCATTATCGGCCTAACGAATGTAAGGTAAATGGATTTAAGGTTTAGAGAATTTCTTGCAACATCGCTTAATGAATCCCAGTGCAGAACTAGCTTTATTAATAATATTATCAGTGTACG
The DNA here is from genome assembly GCA_949129095.1 of Volucella bombylans. Taxonomy (NCBI): domain Eukaryota; kingdom Metazoa; phylum Arthropoda; class Insecta; order Diptera; family Syrphidae; genus Volucella; species Volucella bombylans. Next base: position 389,618,082 of record OX422140.1, read on the forward strand.
CCCGGAAATTAAGTTCTTTATAGCTTATAACACCTAAATCGCGAAGTAAGTTAAATTAAATTGTCGATGAAATAGGACTTTGGTGGTGATGGCACCATAGTTTGGCATTTTCTAGCATTAAGCTCCAAAAGTTTTTTATCGCACCAGATTAGATCATTTTGTAGTGCTTGAGAGTCAGAAGGTATAGAGATGTGCTTACAGATCTTCGTAACATCTGTATGGATGGAAGTGTTGGATTCTTTGATAATGAAATCTACATCACTGATTGCCAATATAAATATCAGAGGACGAAGGTGGCTTCCTTGAGGTACACCAGATGTAGCTATAATGGGATCAGAAATACAAGATCTAAAAAGAACATTGCATTGACGATTTGTCAAATAAGATTTGATCCACAAGATGAACCCAAGTTGGAAGCCGAGAGCTTGAGCCTTGAGAAGAACTATTTCGTGCGAAATTTTATCGAACGTTTTGCCAAAATCGGTAGCAATTACATCGATTTCGTTTCCGTTTTCTAATGCACAGAGAGTAGTGGAAACGAATTCTATTAAATTAGTAACTTCTTCCTTTTAGAAGACCGTGCCGATAAGGAGAAAAGATAGGTTTGCAGTAAATGAAAATTATCTCAAATAGTTTGGGTATACAAGAGAGTTTAGTGATGGGACGACAATTAGTGATTTCATTTATAGGACGTTTTTTATGCAGCGGAATTATGTACGCTCTATTCCAAAATTAAGGAAAAATATTTTTCTATACAGGGAGCTGAAAGTGGATGATAAGAGGTTTGGCTGAGATGTTTGCACATTTTTTCAAAACAATGGTAGGCAACCCATCAGGACGCGGGGAGTACTGGTCTTTGACCTGTAAGTGAAGTTTAGGCACAGCTACTTGTGTAAGAAAAATAGTTGATATCAAGCTCTCCAACATGAGTAGCAAACGATTGCTTAAAGAATTCGGAGAATAAGTTTGAGATTTCTTCTTGGGCGGTCGAGGATGCGTTTAAGAATCTCAGGGTAGGTGTGTAATTATCAAATTTTCGTTCGATTTCTATGAAGTGAAAGAAGAGTTTAGGATTAGAGATGAGTTCCGATTGCATTCGGCTTAAGGGATTTATGTACCCTTAAAATGTTTGCGCTGTGTGCAAAAATCAGGGAGGATGGAAAGAGAGGTACCTGTGAACGCTGGTTCTAAATGTTTGAAGGTTATAATGACTAGAGAATAAAGATCTAGGAAGGGCATTCCATAAGCGAGTTGTACGGCTTAGGAACGAATCACAATATTTTAGAGTACGTCCGAAAGTGGGCTTAAGGGTATACTGATGAGCATTCATAGCGAGACGGGTGTTACGGTTAAAAGTTTGAAGTGGCGGAATGGTACCGCGATAAAACAGATTGAGACACAAGACATTACGTCGGTGTTCGGGGTGTCCGTTGTTTGAGTGATATTAGTATCATCTAGAGTGGTCCACAGAGCTGAGATAAAGTGTATAAGCTTGATGGTAAGCGAAGAAGTCAGAGGTAGACCAAAATTTGAGAAATATGCTCGCTAGCTTATTACTTTTGCTACGCAGCGAGCGTATCGCACTATGGTGGTGAGAATGTGGGATCTATTTTGGGAACGAAAGGATCGGCTTTTTTAAAGATTTTGAACATTAGGGTGTAGAAAAGTTCGACAGCATTATCTAGGGGAACATTGGAGCTATTTTAGATGCTGTCGAAATTAGTAAAACTAAGCAAGTAGTCAAATTTTCCGCTAAACGTTCATGTCGCAGCATATGTGAGCCTGTTGATGCAACATTAGGTTGAGCTGTCTTTATTGTGATCGGTTTTCTCGAACTCCATCAGCAATGTTGTGCACCTTTCTCAAAAATTACTTTCATTCCTTTTTCGGTGGACCATGAATTAGGTCTGAAATTACATCCAAGATCTGGAACAAATATATAGAACATCTTTAATGACACATATATTGGTTTGTTCGGAAAGTAATTTAGTTATTTTTTTTATGAAAATGAACGACGATTTTCTTACAGTGAGTAAATATTTTATTGAATTATATATTGTCCGTTCTGATGCAATACTTTTTGCCATCTTTCTGGCAGTAGCAAGACTTCACACTCATAAAATGTTGGTTCATTTCTGGCAAAAAACTGATCCAGATGATTTTTGACCGCCACATTCGAAAGTAAAGGTTTTATCGTCTAAAAAATTTTTTGGAAACCAGAACAAGTAATAATCAGAAGGTGGCAGATCTGGAGAATATGGAGGATTCTATCCAAGCTATAAAGGTTTTAGGCGAGTTACCAAACTTGTATAATGTCTCGCATTATCTTGACGGAACACTACGCATTTTCTATTGACCAATTCTGGCCTTTTCTGCTTGAGCGAATCGTTCAATTTGACCACCTGATGCCAGCACACTTCAGAATTGATCGTTATGGTGTTTGGTAGAAACTAAAAAAACGATTCCTTTGAAATCCAACCAAACAGATGAATATCGTTCATCTATTTTACACAATGATCTCTTGAGTTTAACATTGTTGTAGACAACCGACTTCTTATTCCCAGTAATGATGCGCTTCAAAAATGGATCATTTTCTGACGTTTGATAAGCAAATCGCAGACATCAACGCGACAGCACAAATTTCTTTCCGTAAGAACATGAGGACCCCATATGTCGGGGTTCGAAATTACACCTACTCATAGGTGTTTCAAACGATCATGAATGGTCGAATTCTATCAATTTAATCTCTCAGCAATCTCATGAGTTGTTGTTCGCTGGTTTGCATCAATTAATATCTTTATTGTGTTTTCATCAGCTTCAACTAGCCTTTCAGAACGTTGAAGGCAATATCAAAATTGCCGGATTGAAATTTTGTAAACCAGTTTTGGGACCGGCGTGCTGTCAATACATCTTCTCCATACACATCGAATAATTTTTTTCTAGCTTGAACAGCATTTTTACCTTTTCGATAGTAAGAAAGTAAAATGTGCAGAAAATGCTGCTTTTCACTAACCATGTTTGAAAGGGTACCAACCAAAAACTACTGCGTAGAATCAATCGATCTTTTTGTCAAGCAAACATTTCTATATCAGCTGTCAAAATATGCAGTGATTATGCGGCTTAAGTATGAAGTTGGCTGTAAAAAAATATAATAAAGTTCTCTGTTAAGAAAAAACGAAATTATGATACTTTCCGAAAAACCCAGTAAATGGTTTTTGTTTCTTTAGAGTAAATACAATAACATGCACATCCACGTCACCAGTTCTTTCAATTCTCAATTTTCTACCATCTCCCACTCGTACCTAACATTTCCCTTCAGCAAGTGGTATAAACCTGGTGAACCACTCCCTCTGTAATGAGATATATTCGGTAGTCCCTTAATCCGCGTACTACACGTTCCTAATATTTCACTGAGTTGTTGCTCTGGCTTACCATCGGACATTGATACTCCGTCACTAGGGTGACTTTCTCTCCTTATTTGGTTCGCATCAAGTTTTTGTTGTCGATCGTGCTGACATTTAAAACACTTTCTCGCTCAATGCCCTTGATTTTGACGATAATCATATTTACCTGGCCGTTGTTGTTTATTGTCACGGGTTGATAACTTGTGGTAATGTTTCCATCTGTTTTGCTACGTAGACTACTATACTAGTGGCACTGCATACCATGCAGTTCTCACATAATCAAATTTGCATGGTAGGCTAGTCAGAATCTTTGCAAATATCATCGGTTTTTTTCTGGTCAAGATCCATATCCTTCAGCCGTGATGTAAGTGATGTGACTCTGGCTACATAATCAGACATGCCTTATTCCTCCCCCAATTTGTAATTAATAAATTTCTCTAGCTTTATGCGTCTCATTATGAACTCTTGTACTTCAGCATCTTTCTCAACCTAGCATTATGAGTTGGAAATTGGTCTTCCTGTTGTTCCTACACAACTAAATAAAAAGATTAAAGATTTCTATGAAAATTCCAGATTACAAATTTACTTCCGTAACTTATCTTGTGGAAGGTCGAGTAAGAAAGGAAAAAGGAAAGTGACGAATTTTGACAAGTACAACAATAAGACATTCTGGCTTTCTAACATTCAAATAAACATAACTTCTTTATTAATTTTAACTGGTCGTTATGTTTCCTCAATAATGACGTGGATGCCGCTGCTGATATGATTACAGACACCATTCTCTTCGAAATGAGATCTTTTATTCCTCATCGTATGAAGAGTATCAAACCAAAAGAAAAGGCATGATACGACTCGAGCTGTAAAGAGGCCGTCAGGGTTAGAGAAATGTTTTTTCGGTCCTTCAAGACCAACCCGACAGAGGAAAACCGAAAGAAGTTCAAACGAGCCAGAAATGACTGCAACCCCTTTCTTAAGCGTGTGAAATTCCAATACGACCAAAAACTGAGGCAAAAAATATTGCAATGTCCCAAAGGCAGTAAACATTTTTGGTCGTTCGTCAAAAACATTAGAAATGCCGCCTTATTCTCCATCCCAACGCTCATTTACAATGACATTCCAGATGTCAACTCTTTGGATAAAGCCAATCTGCTTGCTGCACACTTTGCGGCCAGCTCAACACTCCCAGATTGTGCTTTGTCTCCGCCTACACTTGAGTGCATTGAATCTTCAATGGGATGAATCTACTTTCGCACTCATGTAGTAGCAAGAGTACTTAAAGATCTCAACATACATAAATCCGCTAGTCCAGATGGTATATCTCCCCTTCTTCAGAAGAGGTGTTCTTCCTCGCTGGTAAAAAGACTGAGTAAGCTTTTTCATCAATCCTACTCTTTAGGACTCTTCCCGAGCAGATGGAAAACAGCATTTGTCCAGCCGGTCTCTAAAAAAGGCGAATCTACTTCTCTCTCCTCCTACAGACCCATTGCATTTACGTCCCTTCTTTCCAAGGTCATGGAAACGCTGATAAATCGTCAGCCCATGAAATACCTCGAAACACGAAACACGAAAACCGGCAATATGGTTTTCGTAGCAACAGGTCCACTGGTGATTTGATGGCTTGTCTCACTGAAAAGTGGAACCAAATCGTACACCAATCTGGCGAAAGCAAGATACTCGTAGTTACACTTGATATTTCTAAGGCATTTGACAGACTTTTGGCATCAGGCTCTTCTGTCGAACATGCGTGCATTTGGGATCGACGACTCTCTTTTTCAATGCATTAGAAATTACCATTTGGAATGTTCAATTCAAGTTGTCTTGGACGGTTTCAAGTCTGATATTCACAAAATAAATGCTGGTGTGTCCCAGGGCTCTGTTCTGTCTCCGACACTCTTTTTAATTTGCTTTAATGAACTCTTGTCTGCTACTTCTAATCCAATATATTCATTTGCTGACGACAGTACTCTTTGCTTTTCATATTCGTTCTCGGACTCATGGCCCTGCTCTTCGGCTGTAGAAAGTGAACCGCCGCGTATGCTAAGCTCATTAAATTCCGATAACAAAAGCATAACCAATTGGGGAACTATCAACAGAGTGGAATTTAATGCTTCCAAAACATAATGCTGTCTGTTGTCGTTAAAGCGAAATTTAAAAACCCAGCCATTAACCATGAATGACACTTGCATCGTTGAAACCGAAAAACTTTCCATTCTCGGTATGTGTTGCAATGACAACTTACGTTGGAATGACCACATATTTAATATCGCCAAAAATGCTGCGAAATGTCTAGGTTTCCTCAAGCGATGTAAGAAATATTTTACCCCCTCTGATCTGGCCTCAATATATAAGGCATTCAATCCGCCCAAAATTGAAATACAATGGCCACATTTGGTCAGGTACTCCTAAATCATCTCTGCACCTACTAGATAGGATTCAAAAACGTGCGATAAAACTTATTGAATTGAATCAATTGACACGCTCGAACACCGACGTAATGTCTCCTGTCTCACATTGTTTTGTCGCTATTTTCCAATGCGTAATGCTCCACTGAAATCGCCAGTAGCATTCCGCCCATTCAAACTTTCAACCGTAACACCCGTCTCGCTATGAATGCTCATCAGTATACCCTCAAGCCCATTTTCGGACGTACTCTAAAATATCGTGAATCGTTCCTAAGCCGTACAACTCGCTTATGGAATGCCCTGCCGATCTCTGTATTTCCTGGTCGTTATAACTTTAAAAACAATGTACATCGGTACCTCTCTTTTCTTCCTCCCTAAATTTCCTTTGCGCGCGCTGTGAACAATCACCTTAAGGACCATCAGTGATCATTGCATTGATGCATTGCTAGAAGCGATATTTCCAACAGAAAGAAATAAAAACAAAATCCATCGCTACAATTCAATTCGTTGCTTTATTACTTTGTCTTGTTTGTTCTTTCGTATGTTTCTTTTATCTTCTCGTAATGTCATTTAAAACTGATCTACTTAGAGTTTTTTAATAAATTAAATAAATAAACTTGCTTCTTCATTAAATACAAAATAATTTAACTAAATCCTAACAGAATCGCTTAACCTAAAGTGAAAACACTACGAACATATGATTAGCTGCCCAAGTCACAAGAAGCTGCCGCATATCAATGTAAAATGTTGCCCCAGTCGAAAATAAATTTTTCTTTCTTTTAACTTGATCAAGGAAGTCTGATAAATCACGTTTCGAATTATACTTCGTTACACTCTAAGAATAGTTGATTGCAATCCATGCCGGATCGTCCACGTCGGCCGGCATCGTATAAATTCTCAAATTGGCTGTCACTTGTTCGTTCGAGAATAAGACTTGTTGCATAGCTACAAAGGAACGTGATCAAATGTCAGATAGTTTTCAAAAAAAAAATTCAAAAAACAAACACTCACGTTCCCAATTGACAGAAGATACTTGTACCGCCAATTTCCTTCACACACTCTGTGTTGGCATCACACATATACTTTTGCATACATTTGTCCTCTGTATTACGATAGGTCCTCACGTATCCTTTGAGTAGTGAAATTCCAGCAACTGCGGCATCACTCATTGAGTCACGTTTACCAATTGATCGTGCGGCCAATGAACGATGTGAGAACGAGGTCTTGAGAGCATCCAAAAGATTCATTACAATATTGATGAACTGTGAATGGGATAAGAGAAGATTTCAGGCTTAGCTCTTCGAACAACAATTAAATAAGGGTTCGGCAATTGCATGCAATAAAAGTCATTTTCTAAAAACTATGGTAATTCAATACTTAACGGATTAATGTATCATACAAAGGACCATTTAGCAAGTATTTTGTGCAATTATTAAATTAAATTGTTAATTTGAAGTTGATTTTATTTGTTTAATACTTTAAAAAGTTTTTTTTTGTTTTTTTTTTTGGTGAACGAGAAGATGTTATATTGCTTTTACCTCGCCAGCTTGTTTGGCCATCGAATTCACTTGTTCCGGATCTTTGGTGCCAAGAACTGTTGATAGTACCGCGGCTATGATACCCTGTAGCAAGCGAGAAACCATTTACCATAAAAATAATTTTGTTTTTTAAATTGTTTTTTTGTTTTGTTTTTTTTTTTTTGTATTGTTTTAGTAAAATAAAAAAAAAGATTAAGTCCTGGATTGTTATTCTTTTGAACTGGATTAGTGTTGTGGGTTTTAGAACAAGAAAATTTATTTCTCTACTCAAATCTCGATTTATACTTAATTTACAGACTATGTGAGCTTCTTAATAGGAACTACAGCTGACTTCATAAAATTGATGTATAAGCGCCTCAACTAGATCTTTAAGTTTTTTATTTTTGATGCCTTAGTCGAGATTAAGATCTCTGAATCATTTGCCAAAGCATTTATGTTATATAAAACAGCTTTTACTGCTATGAGCTGGCTATTTCCATCAAAATTAAGGGTGGGTTTGTACTCAGTTATGGGCTTGTACCTTTGGCTGAGCTTCTAGTCTGTTTTTTCTCATAAAAAGTGGATGAAGTGCTTATTTCTTTCTCTGTATAATTGCAAAGAAGACACGTTAAACTATAGCAACTACGTCAGTAAATAGTTGGCTAGGGGAGTTGCAGAGCAATTTTCACTGCTATTTTCCCGAATCTGCAGGTCCTATCTACCTATATATTATATTTATTTATAAGGAGTTACAAAATTTAAGGTTTGGGCTTTAGAAAGTAAACGATCATTTTGATACAATACTAGTAGCGAGATATGCTATGTGCGATCCAGAGATCATAGGCGATTTTTATGTAAAAGACAACACTTGTTCATATTTTTTTATATTGCGACAGCATGACAGCAATATGCACTAGTAGAATAGTAGTAATTCGCTAAGCTCCAAGTCAGTGTTTTAGGACTCATCGATAAATCACTACCTACAGATCAATGAAATGCTGTTTTACCTTCTTATGATTATCAGTGAGATACTTGGTTTGCATAAACATCTTTTCACAAATGTGAAAATTCTAGGGAAGAAGATTGCGTCCTGCATCATTTGGAACTATAGATTTCTGTGACATACCAATTTTCTCTACATATGCCAATTAAAAAATATATCAATTAAAAATATTTCGTGATATACATCTATTCCGAGGTTGAGACCTTAATTAACATTTGAAAGAGTTTGACCGAAAAACAGCGCTACTACCTTGATTTGGCATGGAAATACGAGGGTCGTTCAACATATTCTCGGTATCGGGGTGAAGCTGTGGTTGTATATATAAATTGACTTATTTATCAAGTAATACTATCATTTTAGTGAATTCATGTAAAATTTCATATAAATGTGATTATTAATTCGCGTTTTATCTCTAGTTAAACAGAATCATAATGGCAACTGAGACGATTATGGTGAAAATTGAGCATCGCACTGTAATTAAATTTCTCACTAAGCAAGGAAAAAGTCAAAAAACTATTCATGAAGAGATGGTGGCTGTTTACCAGGGTTCCGCACCTTCATTATCAACTGTGCAAAAGTGGTCAAGTGAGTTCAAGAGAGGCAGAGAGAGCATTGAAGACGACCCCCGCTCCGGCGCCCCGGCTACTGCTTGTACGGGAGAAAGCATCAAAGAAGTCGAAAAACTTGTTTTTGAGGACGCCCGAATAAAGGTGAAAATGATGGCAGAGATCACCAAGCTTTCAATTGGTACCATTCACATCATTCTTCATGACCATCTTAACCTTTCAAAGGTCAGTGCAAGGTGGGTGCCACGAATGCTCACAACGCCTCAGAAAAAAGTGAGAATCGCGTGCTGTAGAGAACTTTTGGAGATGTGTAGTGAGAACGCGGACGGTGTTATGGATCGAATTGTTACTGGGGACGAAACATGGGTCCACCACTATGACCCTGAAAGCAAACAAGAGTCCATGCAGTGGCATAAGAAAGGAACAGACCCCCCGAAGAAGTTCAAAGTCCGTCTGACGGGAAGCTCATGGCCACAGTTTTTTGGGACTCAAAGGGAATCTTGCTCATTGAGTACAAAAAAAAAGGTGAAACCATCAACGCCACATCCTACGCTTCCACTTTGCATAATTTGCGGGAGGAAATTAAAAAGAAAAGACGGGGTAAACTCGCAGCGGGTGTGTTGCTTCTTCATGACAACGCTCCTGTTCACACGGCGCGAGTTTCCAATAATCTGTAATCGGTCTACTGATGATCAGTACCTTAGGAACCCAGCCTCCATCCAGCTATGCAATTATTGTAACTTCCTTCTAAACTAAACTCAAAAATCCCATCAGGAATATGGACTATGGATTAAGCATCGCCATCAGAAGATAACTGAAACTTCAAACTATTGTGACGCCAACAATGTATGAAGCGGCGATCAGAAGTGACAGCGGAATGCTCTTCATAATTGCTTTGAAAATTATGAGCAACTGAACACCTCACATGAGCTAAGGTCACTATGGGCTATTGCTGTGTACCAGCTCAACTTCTGGGTCAGTACCTTGTTCGTTACGAACTTCAACCAGAGTAATCTGCTCGAAGTTGAAGTAATAATCGATTCTTCACCGGTGTCCTGAATAAGGACCAATATCACAATTACCACTGAAACCGTATTAATGAAGAAATAGGAAGCAACGCGTTAACTGGTTAAGAAATAAAGGACAATGATACTGTTGGAGAATATGTTGGTAACTAAAGATAGTCACTATGACAAGATTGTGGAAAAGCTGCAAACAGAATACTACCGATTTTATGGAGAGCCAGTCTGACAATCATTTTAATTTTGGAATGATTTAAGGCTCAAGATGTGATTGTTACCATCGTAAAGAAATTTAAAACAAATAGAAATATTCATACAGACAAAGTCAATAATTAGAATATCTGTTACTTAAAAGGAATTATTTGGCATATCCCTAGCAGCTGGTGTGAACTACGCAAACATGGTGCTTATAAAAAAATTGAAAACCATTGTATCAGCATTAAGAGGAACTAATCTTGTTCATCTTAAATTTCGTGCCATTGTAGAACTATCAACATTCAATTATCATTGCGATGCCATTCTTTTCATTTCATGCGCTAAACTCTTAAACCATCTTTCGTTTAAAAAGAAGTTGTCTTTGGTACTCGTACAACAGTACAAAACGCACTGGAGATTTGGTGACCTTACGCGCCGGCTGTCTTTTGACTCTGGTCTTATGGACATGGCATCGAAAGTAATGCCACCAGAGCTTCTGCTGCAGAAAAAATACGAAATCCACTTTTTTTGTGCCCAAAACTGGTTTCGACGAGAATTTAAGCCAGGAAAGGAATGTAGTTAGGTCTTAACGGATGGCTCCAAAACCGATATTGGATAAGGCTCCTCTTTCTAGAGGATAATAGTGATATATTTCACTCCTCTTTAGGAAAACTTGCGCCTGTCTACAAAGGGGAGGTGTATGCA